>CAUYSK010032048.1:0-21203 GCA_963575035.1 Avahi laniger
TTACTCCTAAGACTTTTAGAGTCTAGAGTAATCAATCTTTAAAAAGTCTGGCTCAAGTTTGGAGTTTGAGAATCCCTTGTCATTGGTGTTTTTCCTTCTTTCCTAAATTCATCAGAAATTCTCACCTGGTAATAATAAAAACAAATAAGCACACAAAGTGCAAGGTTTTGTGCAAGATGTGTCATGAAAGAGTTAATCATCTTACTGGCAGCAAAAAACAAAAACAAAACAAAACAAAAAACCTGGGTAGCATGCCTGAAAACACTGAAAGTTCTCAAAAAAGGCTCAACCTTCCCCTCCCATTAACAGCTCAGAAATGGACCTGAAACATGCAGCTTGTCCTTCCCTTCCATGAACCACATGATTAACTGAATTCCCAAGATTATTTCCATAAAGTAAACCACTAAAATGTTCAATTGTCTTTACATTCACTTCTTCCACTATCTTTTTCTCTTTTCCTCCTAATTTGGGTTGTAAAAATGTCAAGGAGTTTCTCAATTTAGCAATGTATGAGTTACTAGGCTCTGTGACAATTGAAAATCAATGACATTAGATACACGAAGATGTGTTAATGCTAAAAGAGTGAACATTTTAGTAGGAAATGGAAGCCGATGGTGTTTTATTAAAAAACATATATAAGAATCTTGACATGTGAAGATGTGCAAGGTCTATCTTATAAAAATCAGAAAGGCAGAATAATTTACTCTAAAATGTGATAGAGTGTCATTTCCCTGCTGATTTCGCTGTTCCTGCCATGATCATTGTAATTTAGTTGCCAATAACAATACACTCACATATTTTCTAATATTAATACCAGAATATACTTCAGGGTTTCAATTTAGAAAAGCTTATCTAGTAGTTACTAAGTCAAGAACAAACAAAAAAGCAAGACATTAATCTTTGTCTAAAACTTTAAATTCCAGCTTGTACATTTTCAAGTTTACAACTTTTTTTTTTATTCTAGGTCAACAGAAAAGATAGCCAATCTTTATTCTGTTTTATTTACAATGAAATTAAAGGACATTCATTGTTAACTACTCGCAGAAATAACTGTAGCAAATTGGGAATGACGCTTTAGGAAAGTATAAACTACAAAAGGAGAAACACATAACTCTATGACACCAAATTACTAAAAATGCAATTTTCTTTAGGTTGTAACTGTTGATTTCCAGTCAATCAAGTGGATTGCCCCAAAGTTAATCCCACCCTGTCATTAAGATGGTTGAAATGCCAGACAAATAATTTGGCAGTCAGTTATTTCAGGCTCTTTAATCATCAAATCAAAAGAACCATGTGGCAATGCAGTCTACAGCTCAACAATCACCCTGAGAAAAGATTCATCTGACTGTTCCATAGATGAGATCAGAGTTACACTACAACCATATAGTAGTAACCATAACAGTATTGGGGCAGCAGACTATTGATAACCACTAAAAATAAATACCAAACAAGACAAAAACTTGGGATAACTGATTTTTGTAAGCCTCAATCCACACATGACATGAACGATCCATTTAAATATGAATTACTCATCCCTTACTCAGATACAAAGGAAAAGACTTTACAAACTCCCCAGTATTTTGACAGGAAGGAGAAATAAGGCAGGAATAAACTGCACACACTAAACTTTAGGTGAGAAAAAAAATCACCTTACTAATATGATAAATAGTAATTAACATGCTAAAAATATTTATCATGTTGATTTCTTCAGAAACTCAATAACCAAAATCAATAGCAAATTGTGACCCAGTTTGACCACAGATCAAATAAGACTCTTGCTAGCTCTATTATCACCTCCTAAGAAAAATAAAGGTCTTTTGTCAAGATTAATTTCACTTAGGGACCCTATCAGTGGGTGCTGAGGGAACAGAAGCTACTTGAAACATTGTCACTCCACTTGGTTGGTCACATCTCCACTGGGTCACAAGACGGGAAAAAAAAAATGGACTTTCTTCACAGAGCTCGATTTTAATCATTGGGAGGGAACTGGAACAACGCAATCCTAATTTCACATTTAAATCATTCATGCACACATACATAAGACAAGAGATATTTACCATCTTTGTCATTTTACAAGTCTATAGACAGGAAAACTATGGCTCAAATACGTGTCTGCCCTCTTTAAGTAAGGATCAATCAAGGCCATTTCTTCAGCTTGTTCATTTACATTTCAGAGGGCGCATCAAGCCAGTACAGATCTAAGTGCCTGTCAGCAAATGTGTTTGGTTTTCTGCTGATTACAGCAGCATCATTTATTTTGTCAGTATTAGAAATGTCTTAGCCTTGCCACCTGGAGCTATAGCACTTACTCATTAGACCCCTCTGTCCCACCACATCCCACAGGGGCTGCTAATTACTGGCTTTACTCCATTTAGTCTCATCTCTGATTTAATTACGTGCACTAAGCCCTAATGAAAAAAGTACAATATGGCTCTTCTTACCTTGGCATTCTCCACTCCGCTCCTCGTGGCCAGCATTGCATAGGCAGTTGCCAATGGGTACCAGCCATTCGCCATCTGCCCCACAGTACATTTTTGGCACATCCTTCTCTTCTGAGTTGTTGACACAGGAGCCTCGAACTTCCACCAGCGAAGATGTATCAGCCCCTGTTATGGTGTCTGGAAATTGGGCCAGATTGCGAACTGTAAGTGGACACTTTTTATAGAACACGCGGACAGATACTAGGGCAATGCAGGCCCCCACATCCTGAAAAGCCAGGTAAAACCCCTTTTTGCTCAATGGCCCTACATCCCGGATCTCAGTGTTCAACTTCATGATTCTGTCGCCAATGTCCACTTGGGTGAAGCTCTCATCAGCAGCGATGGTGTCGATTTTGGCAAACTGGCTCTCTCTGATGAAACGCTCTTTGTCGTTGTCTGATTCATAGTAGTACAGGTTAAATGTCTCCTTGCACGTCCCCATGACGCCTGGAAGACTATTGCAGTCCCTCAAGGTGAACTTAATCTCAATATACACCCTCTGAGCTCCTTCTCGGGTGATCCAATCAGTTCGTAGCCAGTTATTCTGGCTGGGTTCCATCACGTTGCACACTTGGTAGGTTCGGATTGGTGTATTTTTTTCATCCATAATACTCACTTCCTCCCACTGCAAAAATTCGAAGGAAATGTATCAATTATAAAGTTTCATCATATGGTAATTTTGCTCTCATAGGACACTGATTATATTTCTTTCAATAATGAAAAACTACTACACATCAATCATCACTAATAAAGAATATTATGGGAGATAAGTTACTATTTTATTGAGGAAGTGTTTTTTTTAATTGCTTCAATCTTTTGCCTAAAATCCAGAGGTAATGGGGATTTACTGCCTGTGAGTTCTCAGCAGTTCCTTGTGGTGGTCTAACAACCTCAGATTCACCTATTACAACAGCTACAATTTCAAGTGGCAACAGTTCAAATTTACTCATACATGAAAAACTAGTATGTGTATTGTTTCAACTACTGAACACAGACCTGCAAATTAAGGGCAGGAAGAGTAGAGCTTGCCAAAGGAAGACAATTATCAGTTAATTAGTGGTGCTCCTGTCAGAACTTTGCTCTCTAATACCTTAAAAAAAAGGCAATTGATTTTTTTTGGCACCATCACTACTCTTTAAAGGGGAAAAGAAAATCCCACCATTCTGGTTTTGGTAATCCTGGAACGCTAGGGAGTAAATTTTATGGTTGTGTTTCTCAAATATGCTATCATTTGTAACAGTAGACAACTTTTCAAGAACATGTATTCAATGAAAAAGTTTGTACATATTCTTATTTTTAAAACATAGACACACAGCAAAACAAGAAGGCATATATGTTTTGCTTCTAACTATTCTGTGGATATGAAAAATAAAATAGTAGTTGGTATTTAGGATTGAAGGCTGGAGAAAATTAAAGGATGATGGTAGTGTTTTCTTTGCATTCGGCTTCCTAACACAAAGAGTTTTATGGTGGGACAGTCTGAATTCCACAGAATTCACTGTGACTAAAGTAATAGTTTCTCTCATTATGACTTTTAAAAATAATCCTAAAAGCAGCAGATGATTTGGGGGCTCCTACAGGGTAGTGGGCAACCTCCAATTCTTCATTGACATCTCCAGTAATGCATTGATATAGATCTGGCATAAATCAGCTTAAGTATCTAACACATGAATATAATTAGAAGAAAAAAAGATAGTTTTAAAAAATTTGTATTCTATAATGGCTCCACTTATAGCTCCATTCAATCCAGTGAAGTACATAGAATCATAATGTATCTTTTAACGGGTTTCCCATCTGTGCAATGGAAAACTATTAATGGATGGAAATGTTACCATGTGAAGGGCCATAATGCATAAAATTCTGCATCCTTTTCATCTGCTACCATTATAAAAGTTGGAACTGGGAAGGGTAAGTGCTCTGTGGTGATTAGAATTTCTTTTTATCCAGCAAGCAATAAATCACCAGTAATTTACTTATTTTAGGAAATTCATGTAAATCCAAAAATAGATCCTCACCTTCAAAGAAACCTACTCAGCATGCTTCTCCTCTCGGAACAAAGGGAATGTGGAAAAACACATTTATCAATGTAAATGAAGGCACATAGGGGTATCTCCACAGGGTTCATACTGGATAATTCAGGTCTAATGTGAACATTTCAGCCTGAACTTAATTGTGTAACCACATTGATCAATTCACTGGGACAATGACAAATCCTCCTTTAGTTTTATATTTTACAGTCAGCGTCAGCAGTTTTTGCTACAATGTTGCCAACAGGAGCTATCACTTTCTCCTATTCTCATGTCCTGTTTAGTTGTTCCTACAGTCAGCAGTCTCTGACTCTTCCATATTTACTTGGTAGTACTGTCAAATCAGGTTTTCCTTTTAAAAATAGCAACAATAACAACAAATAAATGTCACTATCAAATAAACTACTATCCCGAGTATTCAGCCAAAAACGACGTGAAATGTTATAACTACAAGTAGAGATTTCAGAATAATCAAAAGACTCAGTATGCTTTTACCCTCAGTTAGAAAGAACTTTCTAAAGACAATCAATCCACCTCTTGGTGGTAAACAGTCAATTCATTCCTTCACTCTAAGCTTGAAAAAGTCCTCTTCAATTATAAAATCTAGAAATCAAATTTTATAATTTGACACACAATTTCTCAATGGCTACTATGTATTTTGGAACGACTAATTTTTTATAGACAAATAAAATTTCATTTCTAACCTCTTAAAATAATATGTAAAATGTTATACACCTAATATTTAAGGAAAAGAAAAACTGCCTACATCCAGCCCATAAAAAGTTCTGGGTTGTATACAATCAGCTATGCATAGTATTTTTTAATAGACTTCAAGACAACCAAAAGAAGTTTTGTGTCTAGAAAAAGTGATCAGGTGCTCTTTCAGCAGTTCTGGAGAGGGGAAAAAACATGTCTACAGTATATTAAATTGCAATATAAGCTTTCCAGAAACTAGATAGACCACACTATACCCTAAAATGTGTCACTCCTTGCTTTTATATAGGTCACATGTATATTTCGTGAAACAAGTCAGCTTCAAAATTGTGCTAGACGTATTCTCTCTTTAAACCCAAGAGCAGCCAGAACCTAAGAACCTAAGAAAAACCAGGCTCGTTAAATTTATTAAGAACTGATATCCTCCATCCTGCATTTTGCTAGCAGTTTTAATACATTTTCACCTTCCAAGCAATACCCCTGGTATAGCCTGGGAAAGCCTCGCCTGAATCAGTGACCTTTCCAGGGTATAGGATTAACAATGAGTCTGACTCTCACCAAGATAAAGCTGTACCTTTCTTCACATTCAAAGGATGAGGGCAATTGCCTGCAATCAGTGGTGAATACAGCCTGTCTACACTGCCAGAGGCCTGCCAATCACTCTCCCCCATTCCTTTAAAAAAAAATGGTTTTCAGGGCAGACTAGAATTTTTCAGCAGAGAACAAACCAATGGCAGTCAAGTTCAGGCAGAAAAACAGGAAGGCAGGGCAATCTTTGTTTTATTCCAGATGGATTACAAAATCTGCCTTGGAACAAGACAGCCTAAAATTCTCTATTTTCATGACTATTTTCTTGTCTAGTTTTATCTCTGAAACACATCCTCTATAACCGTTTCTATTAATCTTTATTTTTTTAATCCTTTATTATTTATTCAATGGATGGATATGGAGCACCATGCTGGGTGTCGGCATTATAATTTTTGCTTAGTAAGACTCCTAATCTTTTATCTCCATTGTTTTTAATCAACTGACTCAGTCATAAACTATGAAGCATGTGAAGGAAGGATGATTTGCTTAATTTTTAAAGAATTCGAGAGTTATTTCAATTTGGCAGAAATTAGTCACATGTTGTACTGATTTCTTTCCAAAGTTGATTCTTTCTGACTTGTTGTTAAGGGGAATAGGAGAATGTGGCCATTGACCTAGTAATATTCTCTGAATCTTCCCATAGGGGCCGTGGTGGTAAGTGCTATAAATTCCAGAAGAAATGAACAGTGATGTGCTCATACTTTATAATCCAGCCTCCTGGAGCCCCAAAGATCCAGGATTCCAAACACTTAAACTTTTCACATTTAACAGCGACAATGCACAAGCTTTGGGATTCTCTGCATACAATACACAGGTTCATGTGGCTTTCTCTCAGCGTGCAAAAGAGGACAGCAGCTGATTTAGGGTAAGGAGCCTCTCCGCTGCTTATTCAGGTACAGTTAGAAATGCTTTCTCTCTGGTATCCTTATTTATTCAATTTTCTCATCTGGAAGCAGAACAATTGATCTAAAATTAACCCCATCAGTACTCCATGGCCATCACAGTAATAGGTATAAATTCTAATTTGGTCTGCGGATCGTATTTCCTGTGGGTGTTTTCGTTTTAAATAGGCATCTAAGTCTATGTCTCCACCAATCTCCTAATTTTGAAACCCTTTCTGCCCTTTTGGTTTCTAGTTCTTCCATGACAGAGCTATCCAAAGGGAGTATAGGATTTCTCCAACAAAGCGTAATTCACTTCATAGGCCACGGTGGAAATCTGACCCCCTCTCCACAATCAAGGCAAATCAAGCCATTAGGACTCTCAGAAAGTTGCTAATCACTCCTTTTTTTACCCTTTGGATCAGAGAGCAACTCAGAACTTACCCCTCCTTCCAGAGGACTTGCTATCCATCCAAGTTCTCCCTGAACAGATCTGGAATCCAATAAAGTAACTGCAGAAACACAAAGAAAATAGATTAATTTCCAATTGTAAAAAGCCAATAATACAAAAACCATTTGCCTGAGCGTTTCCATATGTTCGAGGTCGCACATATCCAACTCTGATCAAAATCTAAACTTGGTCTCAGTTATGTAAATAATCATTACTCATTTGATCTTCTCTCCTCTTTAAATCTGCAGGTTCTTATTTATTTAACTTGCTTAGCATTTAAAATTCCATCCCAGGACTGGGTTGATTCGTTTTCCAAAAAGGATGGAATAGAGAATCTCAAGTACAATTCAAAAAAAAAATAATAAATATATCTATGTAGAGCAGTTACACTCCAGAGCAAAAGTTGCATTCATCTCTGTCTGGTATCTACTAAAATTATTTGTTTTTGCAAGTGTCAGATGACCACATAAGTCATCATGGTGACAGAGCCACAAGTGAATTCTAACTCCTATCAGAGAGTATCCGAAGGGTCACAAAAAGACTCTCTCCCCTAACATTTTTTCCCTTTCCACCACCAAATAAATAGTCTCTATATATGATAGCCACTGCTTTTTAAAATATCAACGTTTCAGAAAGGAATAATAATGCCAGAGGTGTAGAATTAGAATGCAAATGCACTAAAGTATTCTCTCTTTCCCAGGACTCATCCTCCGCCCTGTGGAAATCACTGGTTTGAATTTTAGGCGTGGAGTGCTGCCTAATGGATTTAGTGTGCTTGTGCTTCACCTAAGACTCTGCGCCAAAGCTTAGGGGGAAGGGAGAGAGAGTCTACAGAGCTGCCATACCCAACTTAGCCTGGAACTGTGCTAGGTACAGACGACATTGAAAGGGACGCAATGCATTCGAAACCTCTCCACATTGCCTTTCCCGCCGAGATCTGCAGGCCTGGGGGTCCAAAGGCCCACCTCAAAGGAACCACTGCGTTATTAATTTGATCAGGGAGGCTGGCTCTTAGTGTCGGGGGATGGTGGGAATGGGAAGCCTGCATCCTTGCTGTTGGGCATCCCAACTCCCAATCTTACCCCCGGATTCTGAGTTTTGCCCACCTCCCCTCTCATTTCACCCCCAAATCAATGGAGCCAAAAATCAGTCCCTTTCCGCTGGTTTTCCTGAAGATCCTGAATTCCTGGGGTCTGTTAATTATTTTAAAATATAGAGCGTTGCCCGGGTAGCTCCCGCCTGGGGTTTCCCCCCGCCGCCCCCACCCATTCTCTCTTCTCGGTCCCTAGAGAAAAGCCAGCTACATCCATTTGGATTTATGTAAGGTGGATTAGGGACACAAAGGGAACAATAAGACCCAATTTACAAAAAAAGGGAGGGAGTAGAAAGGGAGGGTAAAAGGGAGAAAAGGAAACGTGATGGGAATAAAAAGCAACAAAATGAATTAATTTTTAAGAGGGAGGTGGGGTCGGGGAGGAGGATAGACACCTCCTTCTTTCAACATTAGCCTAAAGCTCCTTCAGCGCTTTTTGTCTGGGGCTCCCAAGTTTTGCTTCCAAAAGAAAAAGCAAAAAAGAGGTAAAAATATAGAAAACAGTCTCTACGTCTGGGGCGAGAGAGGTCTCAGGAGACGTCCTAACAAGTGTGAGAAGCAGCCAGGAGAACGCAGGATCCACGATTCCGCTGAAGGGAATGACCGTAGGGACGGAGGGGCGACGGGCTGCCCAGATGGCAACAGAAGCCACGTCCGAAGCAGAGGGGGAGATGGAGAGCGCGAGAGAGCGCAGCGCCCCTTTCCTCCCTCCTAAGCAGTGTCTGTGGGCAGGTATGTGAATCTCTCCGAGCCTCCGTCTGGAGAGTTCTGGGTACCGGCTGCCCAGCCAAGGCTAAGTTGGTTTTTGGCTCCCTCCTTCGGAACAGGGAAAATGATAGATTGCACAAGGATGAATGGACGAATGCCTGGAGAGATGGAGCGATGGATGACTGGATAGATGGATGGATAGATGGATGGATGGATGGAAGGATAGATGGATGGATAAATGCATGGATAGATGAATAGACGGATGGATGGATGGATGGATGGATGGATGGATGGATGTGGGGAGGGGATAAGAATCGGAGAGATGGATACAAGGCTAAATGCACACAGGCTGGAACATGAACATAAGCTGGAACACACACGCACACATTCAGGACACTTGCTCACGGACACACAATTATCCGCGTCCGTTTCCAAGCAGGCACTCGCTCACCTACATGCACGCATTTGGGCGCTCGCGCACACACACACACAAACACACACACAGATGCACACACACATACAGCCTGTCTGGGCTCATCAAAAACTAAATGATCATCGCCCTCTCCACACATACACACATACAGACACACAGGCTCATATAATCTTCCCAGCACGTCCGAATAGACGCACAGAAAACTGCGCACCCAGACGGGTCGGGTCAATCCTGCATATTCCCTCCAAACTAGCCCAGTGTACAATTCTGGGGCGAAAAGCGAGAACTTGACTACGTTCAACTTGCCGGCGGGTTCCCCAGGTCTGCAAGGTGACCTGAGGAGCTCGGGGCCCCATTAGACCGCAGTCACAGCCCCGGGGCGCGGAGCTCGGTGAGGAGAAAGGTGTCTGACGCTGGGTGCTAGAAATCAGGTCACTGGCCCCCAGAGAGCGGCGCCACGACCGCTGCGCTGCGGAGGCCCGGCAGCCGGGTCCCCGGAAGCGCAGAGCTCGGAAAACTTTGCAGAAACCAGAGCTCGGAAGGCTTTCGCTAAAACACGGGAGCACCAAACCCTCACTCCACCCCAGGCTTGCGTTTCCCGGTCGTCCGGGACTGGTCAGGGGAAGGACGTGGTCCACGAATTTTCCTTTTTTTTTTTAAATCCTGGTGTTGGCTCCAGTGGATCCCATTGGGGAGCCTCGAGCGGGCCTCGCAGGCGGATGCAGATAAACTTTGGCCTTTCGTTACAAACTTGGGTAGACCCGCTTGCTTGGGTCACCTCCTCGGGGCAAGCCGCCCGGTCGTTCCCCGCCTCCCCTTCGCGGATGCCCTCGCCGCGGCCCCCTTCTCTGGAGTCGGGACGCACCGCTCGCTCCGGGCTCCCCCCAAAACCAGCCGGCCTCGCGCTCCCGTGGACCATTCGCCAGGGGATCGTCCCTTCTCTGACCTCGACCTCAAAAAGGCCACCCGACTCCTACCTTCATTTGCGGGGTACACCCTGGAACCGGTGACAGCTTCACAAATCCCGAAAAGAAACGAAAAGAGGACGAAATAGAAAATCCCAGCCATGGTTCGCTGGTGCCAGCGCTGCTCCTGCCGCTTCTATCCCAGTGGAATAAATGCTTAAGTTAGGAGTGCAGCGGGCTGAAGACATTGCCAAGGGGGCGGGCCCGGCCCGTGACGTAGGCCCGCCAGTCCGGGGCCTGCGGCCAATGGCGGCGCAGAAAGGGTAACCGCGGCCCCGCCTCCACCGCGCAGAGCCCGCCCCCAGGTCCTGCCCCCTCCGGGCTCCGCGGGGCGCGCGGTCTCCCGGGGCTAGAAGGGGACGAGGGCTGCGGGTCCCCCGCCCCCGCCCGCAGGAGGAGGCCGGGTGGGTCCCCCACGTCACCTCAGGGTCGAGCCCCTGGACGGCAAAGGGAGCTTCGAAAGGCTGTGAATTGACTGGGGGGAGCCGGAGAAAAGGTTGGCAACCTGCCCCCTACACACACGGGAGGTTCGAGATGGAGGAAAAGGCTCTTTTATTGAAATAAAATAAGTGTAAAGTTGACCTGCCCCTCTGCTGTCGCTCCTCTCTGGGGCCGACGTGCTTGCGTCCCGCGCGGCCGGGCCGGGGCTGCTCACGGCCACCGCCACTCGCTGCTGCCGTGCCCTGCTGCGTCTTTATGGCGCTCCTCGGTCCGAATCGCTCTTGGCGGGGAGTTTTGTGGCTTGATCACTCGTTTCTTCCCCGGCTCCCCAGCCGCCTGGAGAGCGGGGACTTACTGCGTCCCCGACGTCCAGTCCGCAGCAGGGCTCAGGCCTCCAGAGACTGAACAAATGACTTTCTGGCAACGAGACAGTCCCCGCCGGCCCGGTCGCTTCGCGCGCCCTGCGCGGGCCCAGGACGGGACTCCAGCCGCTCGCCAGGCGCCGGGGACAGCCTCGGCCGCAGGGAACCAACTGTGCGTTTTCCGGGGGACAGGCGGGGATCTCTGGAACCAGGCCTCGCAATTCCGGGCCGCGGGAGGTAGGGGCGGAGGGTTTAGGTGTGAGCGCGGGACCCGCGGCCGCACAGACCACGCACACGGGGACCCGGACCTGCCCAGAGCAACTGCCGCAGCCGTGCGCTCCGACCGCTTCCCTCCGCCCGGCGGGACAGCCCTCCCGGCCCCCGGAGACGACGGTGAGCGGCAGGACCCGCAGAAATCCGCGCCGCTGCCCCTGTCCCGGCCCCGAGGTTGCCACTGACGACCTCTCGGGGTGCTGGCACCATCTCGCCGCGGTCTGTTCCCCGATGCCCCGGCCACGGGCGCAGCCACCTGAGCGCTGCCCAGCGACGGCTGCTCAGCCGGCGCCCGGGGAACCGGTCCCCAAAGCGACTCGGTACTCTGATTCTTAGTGACGAAGCCTCCCTGCCTGCTCCCAGACCTCCCCTCCTCTGGCTCCCTTGAGGACAGGGCCGGGTTTTCCTCGCGAGCCTGGATCCCAGTGGCACGGCGACCGCGGGGAGGTGGAAGCGCCTGGCCAGCCCGGGCAGTGGCTCATCGTGAACCAACTGCGCCACCTGCCGGCCAGATGCGGGAGTGCGCGGCCCCGAGGAAGGACGCGCGGACAAAGACCGCGACCGACCGCCCGGCCGAGGGGTGGTACGTGTCGGGACAATCTTTTTATCCACCCGCCCAGGTCCCGCGCACGAGGGCCTCTCCTGCAGGGTGGTAGCGAGCGGCAATTAAGAGGTCCCGGAAGTCTGTAGAGCCTCTCGCCAGCTGGATTGCGAAAGATGGACCCGGAAAACGTTTCAAGGAGAAACTCGTTCCAGTCAATGTTCGAGGGAGGGCTTGCTTGGGTAGCTGCAGGGTTTAGGGCGCGTGGAGGAGACAGGAGATCGCGAGTCCCCGGCCGCGGTTTCAGGGCATTGGCCTCCGCAGCAGAGCGCGTTTCCCCCTTGGCCCGAGGGCTGCACTTGGTTTCTTACGCAAACTCAGACCCGGGCTAATAACATGGGCAACTTTCACTTTCACAGAAGAGGAGCGCGCTCGGCGAGCAGCTGTGTGAGTCGGTGGCCCAGAGGGACAGCTTGTGCAGTTCTGGGCATTTGGGTTTCTAGGTGAAAGACCTGCTGAAATGTCACCGTCCTAAGGAGTGAATTTCAGTTATTGTAGCTACTGATTTTACTCAAGTAAAAAGGGGGGACGGTGTGCACTCAGGGGATATATATATGTGTACGTGTGTATAAATTATTTAAAATAACTGCACTAAGTCCCTTTAAGAAATGCATTTCTAGGTTCTTTCATGTGTCTTTCTGAGTTTTACAGTAAAAGAAGATGAATATCGGTCCCTGTCATTTGGCACACAGATTCAAAAGAGAAAAGAGCAATCGAATTCTTTTTAAAACCACTTTAGACAATACATGCTGGTTGCCGCTCTGCAGGAGCTTGAATTTTGCTTGTATCTGTGGTTGAAATGGAAAACTGACTGCCTGCATTGTTAAAAACAATAAAATTTCTAAAATATGTACCATTTTTTCCCTAGCATATGCACATTGAATATTAAACAAAGTCTTTCCAGACACAGTTGCCTGAGAACAAGGCATCATTTGCTAGAGTACATTCCCCGACTTCCCCTTTTTTCTTCCTATTTTTCATTTGGGGCTCCAAAGCAGCCCAATAAACAGTAGAACCAAGAAGCAGGAAATGCTAACTTGGAAAAACTGAACTCTAACTTCCTCTATAAAGCATTTCTGGGCTGTGGATCAGCAATGAGCTGCTGAAAATGCCTGGATCCATTGCGACTATCCTCAGGAAAACCGTTGTAACCTAACGGACACCAGTCTAAGAATTGCCCTTCTAAGACTTGGGCAAAAAATTCTAAAAAAACATGGTGGCCCTGGTCCACCCACCATCAGCGCAGAACCCCATCCCACCCCAAAACATTGTCAGAAAATACCCTGGAATTTTCAAATGTCTGGGAATGTTCACAATAAATCAGTGGAGTCAGAAGGATACAACAGAATACCATACTTGCAAAAAGTACCTAAAATCACCTACTTTTAAAATAAAGTAGCTCGACTCTTGAGTAAAATGAGTCCCTCACTGCTGTAAGAATTCGGGGTTACTTTGAATGCAGTTTGTCAAAATACAAATGCTTAAAAGCTTAACGAAAATAGTAATTATAATAAATAATTTGAAAACATTGGTATTCTTTTTTTTTATACAGTGCTTACCACAAAGACTTGGGCTACAAAGTACATTGTAAATCCTGAGTTGAATTAAGACTAAATTTCAAAGGTATTTCCAATCTGTAAAACACATTTTTAAATAGCACCAAGCATCCCAGGGTTTCCACCTCTAAGCGGAGGGCCAGTTTCACCAAAGCAATGAGAAACGGGCCTTTGACCTATGCACAAATGAACAATGATAAAGAGCGTGTATGGAAGACTAGGGAGAAGGTGAGAATGAGAAGATGAATCCACTCTCCTTTTTTCTAGATACTGTGGCAGATTTTCTAGCTAGTTTTCCTGCACTACCTTGGACATCAGTCTTTTTATCAATAAAATGGAGCATGTCCATAATGCTTCAGTGACTCCCTGTCTCTTCCAGAACCAGGGTTTTCAACTCAGATAACCACGGTTTAATATTTTTGCTGGCCTTTTACTAGCTGTGTGTCTCTGAGTAAATTACTTAGGCTCTTTGGGATATGGTTTTCTAACCTATAAAATTATAGCAAGTTAACATAATACGATTCTTCTAAATAGCGAATGAATCTTGTAGAGCTCACAATACAGTATCTGCCATGTGGTAGACAGCTGTTATTCCCCTCAAATAATATGTAATTAATAACTATTAACATAATTAAAGGATAAATCATTTATTCGGCTTGAATTATCCCTCGCACAAGGAAACCAAGCACTGTGATTCACCTTTTGTGCCCTGTAAGAAGAGAAAGCTTTATTTTATCAACTCCTGGAGTGGGGAAGGGTCATAATTCTAAATTCTCCCTTTCTTTCATTGTTGATTTATGACAACTTACATCCAACTCTTATATTCCTAGATGATTCAACTGGATTTGAACCTAAAGATTGTACCTGTCTTCAAATAAATACTTTCAAAAATAAGTGAAACAAGATGGGAGGAATCAAAAGTCCCACAAGCAGGTGATAACAAATCACCAAAGCTCCACCTAAGGAAATTTCCACCTTTGTTAGAAACGCTCCTACCACAAGCTATCCTCTTAATATAGTGACCTGACACAACATTTTGTGGGCTCCCTGAAGCCTCCAGGAAACCCCGTTGAAGATTGCATCCTTTGATGTCAAGGCTTTCATGTTGTTTCTTATGCAAATAAGAAGCCGGACTCTTATGAGCTCTTTACACCAGAGTGGGAGAAATGGCCACAGAGCTCAGGATTTGGTACATCAGGAAGGTGAGAGAGCAAGACAAAGCCAGAGGCCTTCCAAGTGACAGAGGCGGAAAGGGGCCTACAGGAAGATTGCAATTCTTAAGGAGGCAAGACTTTTTCTGAAAAAATTTTTGTTTGGTGCCATCTTTGAATTTAATTCAATTTTAATGAACATTTTTCAAATGCCTGTTATGTACCAAACACCACATGTTGAAAATGTTACAGGTTTCTTCTCAGCCCTGACCATGCATAATGCCCAATACATGGGGATGTGGTAGCCAGGCAGAAACCATCAAGAAGCTTTGCATGTCCTGGGGCCTGAGGGAGAAGGGGAGAGAGAGCGTTGACACGTGCCAAGATGTTCAGTTCAGTCCTGCATCATCTCTGTACCCCTGGAAGGAACATTTTGCAGAGACGATGAGTCTTTCTGGAGGAGAAATTAGAGATCATTTGAATTTGGTTTTGGCTGCAGTGGGAAGATGAGTTAAACATCAAAACTATTTTATTTTTTAGGCATGACAGCCAGGCCCCAAAAGAAGTGTAAAATGCTTTTTACTTTCAATACCACAGCTATGAAATAAGGTGCATTCATTCTAACTCAAAATGCTAACATAAAGCTACAAGTCACAGCTATTATATATTTTAGCTATTAAATACTTTAATATTTAATATCTACATAAATTTATGGTTATCAAAAGAGCTTTTGAAATTATAGTTGTTTTAGGATGAAAAACTAATGATAATATATATGTGAATAAAATAAATCTAGGACAATGTTTTTAGCTACTTTTAAGAGAAAAATAACTACCTGGTCAGAGCAGCACCAATTTACAGAAATACTGCAACAGCTTTCTGAAAAACAGTGTGCGATTAAAACGAAATGTTGTAAGAAAATAATATGATCATGAACATAATTTTATGATTTACTGCATAATGAGACTGTAAGTTTGGAAACCTAACTTTTCCTTCCCCCATCATAGTCTAAAGCATTTTCAGAGCACTTATGTTCCAAACATTTATTTTGTAATTTCAAAAGACCTTTGAATATTCTAAAGATGTCTAAAATGACAGAAAATGTATTTCTTTATGTACAACACAAATCCTTTAAATGCTTCTTTCAATAATGGAATTTTATAAGTGTACTTGTAGAGGAAATGTTGCTTTTGAAATTATACATATATTTTATGTCTTTAACCTAACTATTTCTGCCAGTTAGTAAATAAAAAAAGTCTTTTCCTACAAAAGATTATGACTTTTGACCATTTATTCAAATGGACTAAAGAGGAAACTAAGTCAAACGCCAGTGGACATAGGATAAGCTTTTCCCTAAATTATATAGTATTTGGCTTCACTGTAAATTAATGAAACCTTATTAAAATCAATTGACTATAAATAAACTCCCTAAATAAAGAAATACAAAAATAAGATTCATAAATATGGTTTGGTTAAAATTGGCGTTACTTGGGGACTTTCTAGGAATACTATGTTTAAGAACAAAGAGGAATTTACGTAAAATAAGTGTTAGCTCGGGAGTCTATAAACAAACATTTGTCATACAACTTTAAAATGTACTAAGCAGCCCTGTTAAACTTAGTGATATGTGGAATCACTTTCTCTTAGGCCTTGACTATATCTGCACAAATAAACTGGCTTAATTCAGGCAAACAATGTGTTATTTGAAGTAGGAAGGTAAAAAGAAATTCAGTTAGTAACGGATCATTTGACTCAAACTGGCATGTAAAATATCAATTCAACCATTTGCTTTTTCTTTGTATTCAACTCTCTCTATATATATGCACTCTAGGTTTTTCTTTTGCTGGTCAATGAAGGAGTTAAAAATTAGGCTTACAATGCAGAGAATGATACTTCTACACTATTTATTGTTTACCTTTATGGCTCTATATAAAACTAGCCTTTTAAGAAGAATACCTTTAACCATCTCTAGCTGGATTGGAGGCTGAGTTGTTCCAGTTTGGGATAAATCTTTCTCCTATAAAATATTTGTACATTATTAAAATTACAGGATTTATCTCCTGGAATTTAATGCTTCACTTTGACATTTGGGATTAACACGTGGGATAACATGTATGTAACCACACTTGATGTCTATATCACCTTCATTTCCTATTGCTCTGAATTAAAAAAAAATTGAACTAAAATGTGCACAGGTGATTATGAGAGGGCCTCCAACATATATTAACTTTAAGAATAAGGTCCCATTGCTACAGCTTCAACCTGCCTATTTATATTACATTAGACACCTATCAGAGGTAATTTAACATCGGCAGGAAATTAATCAAGTCTGTTCCATTAAATGGTCAGTTTACTGCTGCTCAGTAAAGCTGGGCCCCATTTCCTCTGTGTGTCTCATTATTTTCTCATCTGAAACTTGTATAGTTTTCACTCAGATTGTTGCAATTTAAAATACTTTGATAAATGCCTAGTTGTGTCCATACTGTTTAGCAGGTCACCCTGGTTAAGTTACTCATTGGACTAAATTCGCAATGCAGAAATCACTGCAAAAGTAAAAATCACAGTGAACTGCAAAGGTGATGAGGATATTCAGGATGCTTTGGGTCTTCCGTCTTCTAGTTTTTCCTAGCAATACACTTCTTTTGCCACTTTACTGCGTATTTATGTGTTATATGGATAGCCATCTATTTAGAAACTTGGGTACTTGTTTTAAAAACCTGACTGAAATTAAGAAAAAGATTAGCTGGCTTTAAAGCTCTCATACTTAAATACTTCCCGTGGTTAGCTCAAAGGGGAAAGGTCTGTGATTTAGAAGCTTCCTCTTGCTGCATTCTGATTTAATCTGCTCCGTCCTCTGCTTTTTCTATGTCCACCTACACACAGCTGGCCATTTTCCCGCAACCTTTTCGCTGTCAGTCAAGTGACAGCCTTGGATGGAAGCTTTGTGTGCCACCGCCTCCCGAGGCCCCGCACTACGTTTAGATGGAAGAAGGAGGGGGGAACACAAGGGATTCTTCGAAAGCTGGGGGTGGGAGAATACTGGTAGGAGGGTTTTGATGCACAGCTTTTTTCAGAAACTGCTTTCTCGAATACACGCAAACATGCAAGCACATGGACCAAACCCCCACATCTGCAGCCCACCGCCAACGTCATGTAAAATCACCCTGCGAAGTCAAGCATTGCAAGACTTGTTGAGGCAGAGAATAGAGCAAGGGGGTTTGCAGCCCAGAAATAATCCCAGCTTCTCTCCTAGTGTGTGAGTGATCAGATGTGTCTAGCTTCCCCTTTCTTGGATTGATTGACTCTTAGCTGATCTGTAAGTATTAACATCTCTTCCTAAAATCACTTGGAAACATTTGTTTTTGCTAATTGGAGAGGAGCTGGAGGAATGTTCCGCTTATTACTTTGTACGGATTTCACCCTGTATAACGTAACGTCTTAATAGTGAAGGGAGGCTGCATCCTATAATAAGCAACCACACTATTAAGACATTTCTTTTGTATTACTTCCCTGAAAAGTCAGATAGGTCAGTAACACAGATTAGGTTTTGATCTCTAGCAAAAGAGCCTGAATTGAGACATAGGCCTTATTTTAATTATTTTGTTTTTATGTAGTGTTATCTGCATTCTGATTACAGAGTCTCTTAAATTTGACTCCACATTCCTCATCAGCTAAATTACAGGATCTTTAAAGAAAATGTTCCAAATTTACACTAAAACCACCAGGAACCCCGATATTTTCTAAAAATAAACAGATTAATTTTTACCTTGTTGCTGTAAATGAAATATATTTGTGTCTGTTTTAATTAAGATACTTGCCATCGAAAATATTTAATATGTTGTAAGATGATAATGCACTAAAATTTACTTTTCACATTAGCAATACTCAAGTTTTACTTTTCTAGTGGTTTCTGCTTCTATTTTTGTCTTATTGGAGATAAAGAAGGTATAAAAGTAAAAATTATGGGTGATATAAATTTGAATATTACAGTTTATCTTCCTATATAAATTATCTGTTTTGCTGTCTGTCTAGGAGCAGTGTCCCTTATAACAATTGGGTTTCTCATCTAGCCAGGCGAGAGGCAGCAGCAGAAGTTGTTCAGAAGCAAGAGTGTAGCCAATAAACCTGAGCAAATAACTTTATAACCCTGGAGCTTATTTGGGATGTTAACACAGATGCTTGGCAAATCCATGGGGAATGTTTGGTAAATGTGGGATTCACCAGTGCCTTCAACCTGTTAAGTGCAAAGCTAATAATTACCAAAAAAATAATTTTGTGACTCTTTTTTTCTGAACACAATCTTCAAAAATAGTGTTTTTCTTGATATTTAGTATAAAAATAGTAAAAGTCTAAGAAATGTAAAGAAGTCTGGGAAATATGTGTATACACACACACACTCACAGGACTACAGTGTTGCAAAGATAGCAAGGCTTTTAACTTAAAAATTAAAGCCATATTATTGATTATTCTCATCTTGTACAGATCCTTCTTCAAAGATAATTTACCTATTTATAATTCTGTAATATGTTTTGCTCTTCATAGTCTGATAAAATGCATGCATAATTTAAACTTAATATTACTTAGAGTTCAACTTTTTTGACAGTTGATTAATTTTCAAAATGATGAAATTGGTGAGAACAAATGAAATAGTACTCAGAATTAATATTTTAAAGCTCTGGAAACCCCCAATAAATTACGCTTGGTTGTGGATAGATATAGGCTTTTAGTAAATTGTCTTCTTACTAAGATAATGTTAAGAATAATATTGGTCTTTAGAATTCAATTTGGGTTGATTTGGTGTATTTCAATACAAAATGTACCTGGAGACTACCTGTACAAATATCACACACGTGTGCACACACAGGCACAAACTCACACAATCCCAGAAATACTTTTTCTGAGTCACTGAGATTCATTATTTCCAAAGACTATGCCTTCTAAGTAATACTTCTTCACTTCTAACTCAGAAGCAAAGCAATTTATAAGGAGGAGCAGGAAATATGTTGATTGCTAAAGAAAAAAAAAAACTCTTTACAAATTAGTACCTGTGTAAAATTAGCTCTTTAAAATTCAAAATAAGTTGTCGATTTTCTTTTCTAAGTCCATATTACTGAATTTCTCTTTAATTCTTTCTTCAGCATGGAAAACATACATTTTCCATGTATGTTCAGTGTATTTAATTAGGGAAATAATAACCATAAAAGTATATTTCAGAATATATACTGTGTGGAGTAGTATTTTCCAATATATGTATTCATAAATCTAGCATATAACTAAGCCATGAAATAAAATAGACCTAGCTGATGGTGAAAAATTTCCCCAAGCCTTGGAAGATTTACTTCTTTTCTGTGATCACATGGGATTTGCATGGATTCTGTTTATGGGGCTCATTCATTATAGCCATTTGGGGAATAAATGTAAATTTTCACACAATTACTCACTTGCGGCCACACACAGAATGAACGGCCTGTATTATACCGTATTAGACAAACGTGCCCACTTCTATAAATAGAATATCTAATTACATTTCCCATTGTCTCTGCAGCCAACTTTTGATTTCAGAAGCTTGAAAGTTGTCCCCCAAAGCCACAGACATCTAGCTGATTATTTGCCCCCAACAAAGAGAGGAAAGGAATAAAACCCAAAACAAACACAAATAGCTTAGCTCACTGTTAGCAACAATGCTTAAAAGTTTGATGATTTAGAAGATTCAAACTGGGGATTAAAATGAGGTTTAGAGAAACTAGTGCTTTTAAATCTTTATGCTTGTTCTCATTTTTTCCAGGAATCAAAGCTAAATTAGAATGGGCTGACCTTAAAAAAATATTGTTGGAATTAAGCCTCATGTAAAAATCTATTTTTTCATGCATATGGTATGACAGACTCATATACAGATTTTATGTTGGCAGTTTTGGCCATTTGATAGTAACCTTGATTGCCCATGATGATTTGTAACTTTATTGAAATCCAAATTTGACTCAGGTGCCTGAAGACTAAAAACAGGGAGGGAGACATTTGAAGGATCCTAGGTGACAACTCATATTCAACTCATTGCAGCTCTCATGTTCTCTACTCATCTCCCACACAGTAATTCTCTTTACATGTTTTACATTCTAGGACGGAAATGTATGCCTAAGTGAGAGCTTCAGTTTCTTCATCTGTAAGATGGGCTAATAGTGGTGAGTAACTCAGAATTGTTATAGAAGTTAAGCGAGATACTCTATATAGGGCTATAAACACGGTACCTGGCAAAAAATAATTGTTTGCAGTAAATATTTTTGCACATTAATTTGTTGTTTGATGAGTAAGCACATAGATATTTGCAGTAAACCATTTTTTAAAATTAGACCAATCAACACTCATGTGCAATATGGCAGTAGAATTCAGTGGAATTCAAGCAGGTTGCAGGGGAGGAGGGGATGGGTAAATTTACTCCTAACGGGTACGATGTGCACTATCTGGGTGATGGACACATGGAC
>CAUYSK010032050.1:0-66719 GCA_963575035.1 Avahi laniger
GTACAGATGTTTCTGTTACATATGTTGCCCTTGCCCCCACCTCCCTCCCTAAGTCCGAGTTTCAAATATGTCCATCATTTGGGTGGTGCACATTGCACTCTTTGTGGATGCATATACCCCTCCTCTCCTCCCTCCTCCCCCCTCACTCCTCCCCCCGCCCAACGTCCAATAGATGTTATTCTTATATGTGCACTTATGTGTTGATCAGTTAATACCAATTGATGATGAGTACATGTGTTTTTGAGTGCTCAGGCGAGCTAGTGGAAAAGTACTGGAGGGCATTTGGGAAAGGTTGTACAATGAGAAGTGTGGAGCACATTGAGCTATCCCTGAGTTTGCAATTTTTCCCTTGTGATTGGGCCATCTGTGTGTGGAAATTGGTGTCCACTGAAATCAGTCTTTCACCTTCTCACTTAAACTGAGACATGGGAACACTATCTCTTTCAATGTTTACATTTCAAAATGATAGTTCCCAGGTCCTTGAGAAAGACGTAATTGTCTGAGTAGTAAAAATGGCTGGAGGCTGGGGAAGATTTATGTAAGTTTAAAAGGGGAAGAGAAAGAACTTATAATTGCAAGTTTTATTAAGTAACTGTTCTAAGAAAAGTGAAGTCAGAGGCCTACAGTCAGGAAAAACCTGTCTAAACTTTAGCCAAGCTGAGGAGGAAATTAAGGCTATCTTGGTCAAGGTTAATAATTTTGAATTTATATTCCAGATTGGTTTAGATATATTAGTAACATTTTTCTATGGTTTTTTTCTTCTGCTAAAATTGGGAGTGGCTATTCGAGATAAACAGATGATAGATAGATATTATTTGCCTACTCATTTTCAATGATTTTAGAATGATTTACATTCTAAATACATTTACATTCTTAAATACATGTTTACAATTTATTCTCTAGAGATTTCTTTAATAAATTTTTCTTTTTGTCTTCTTTTTCCTGAACTGTTGAAGAAAACAAAAAAATAATTAAAGGAGATTGGGCATGTTGGCTCATGTCTGTAATCCCAGAACTCTTGGAGGCCAAGGTGGGAAGATTGCTTGAGGCCAAGAGTTCAAGGCTAGCCTGGGTAACAAAGTGAGACCCTATTTTTAAAAAATTTTTTTTAAAAATTATCTGGGTGTGGTTGTGTGCAGCTATAGTCCCAGCTACTCCAGAGGCTGAGGCAGGAAGATCGTTTGAGCCCAGGAGTTTGAAGTTATTGTAAGCTGTGATGGCACCACTGCTCTCCAGCCTGGGTGACAGAGTGAGACTATAGTAATATTCTTTGGGGGTAGGAGGGTTGGGAGTGGGTAAACTCACAAGTAATGGACATGGTGAGCATTGTAGGCGGGGAAGGGCATGTCTCAAATCATGATTGGGATGTGGCAAAGTCATAACATGTAACCAAAATGTTTGTACCTCCGTAATTTCATGAAATAAAAAAGAATTTTTTTTTAAAAAAGGAAAATGAATTAGACAATAAAATCAACATATATTTAAAAAATAAAAATAAAAAAAAAACAGAGAAAGAAGAAAAAAGGGAATGAAGCATCTTACTTGAGGAAAACAAGGTAATACAGTTATTACCTCGAGCAAAAAACTTCTAATGCTTTTTAAATTAAAAAAAAAAATCTTAGTACTCACCTACTTAATTCTGCAATCATTAAGTAATTAATTCTAACATTTCTTTATGAACTTCTTTAGGAGGATTATTCACATTTGTGACAGCTCACAAAGATAGTTGATGCTTAACGCAAGTACATGGGAAAATAGGAATTAAATTTATAATGCCTTATCTTGAATCTGAATTATTGTTATTAACTATAGTCAAGTGAGCAAATTCCAAATTAGCTCAAAGTAAATAATGAACTCCTGTAATAAATGCTATTATATTAACCACCATAAAATATTATGTATATATTTCAATTACTCTTTCTTATTTTTTGAACATACCTATCCTCAAAGCATATATTGATTAGTAAAAATAATATTCTGAAAAGATAACTTTCTAGTGTAGAAGTCTTGGAAAATAAGTGTGTACCTCAAATTTATTCTGAACATTCAATAATCTCTGTTATAGTTCCTTGTTCAGAGAAAAACGGTTAGTTTCCAGATATCAGTAATGAGTGCATTTCCTTCTCACATATAATTGCACATTTTATAGTTATGTGCTTGTGATTACTACAGCTGTATGAATATTACCCCAGTTCTTTAAATTAACCATCTAGAATGGGTCATTGGTTCCCAAACTTTATTGCACGTTGGAACCAACTAGGGATCATTAAAAAACACTGATGCCTTGCTCCCACTCTCACATTGTGATTTAATTAAAATATTGGCCTGAATATTGCAATTTTTAATAACTTCTCAAGTTATTAACCTTCGAGTGCCTAGACAGCCCATTTGGATAAACTCAGTTCCAAGTGGCCACAGTGCTAGCTCTTCCGCTCTTCCTCCTATTTCTCCTCTTCTTCCTCTTCCTCCTTCTTTTCCTCCTCCTTCTCCTCCACCTCTTCCTCTTTCTCACCCTTTTTACCTTATGCTTCCTTCTGGCTCCCCAAAGATTCACAGTGCAATTTTATGTCCACGTAGCATAAGTGAACTCTGCTGTATCTCAGCATCCCATTCTTCTACTCAATCAGCAAGCAACAAACACACAATGGCAGTATCGTGTCGGCAGTTACTAACTGGAAATCCAAACTTTAATCGTATGATATCAGGGCATTGAAAGCTAATTGCCTTAAAAAGTCAGGGTTTTTATCACCTTTAGTTTAACAATAAAAGATTAAACTAAGGTAAGAAAATGGGCAATGTCTGGATGAAAAATCAGCCTTCTTTTGGTGAGATATTTGAGGTTTTGTGTGGTATGTGTATGGAAATTTGTATTAGGATTCACCTCTAAAATCATTATACCACTTCTGTTGTCTTGTCATCTCATATATTGGTAATTCTAATGGTGAAATTTTGGATCCGGGACAAGAGAGATCAGAATAAGCTAACTCATGGAAGCTAGAGGCTAATTGTGGAAGAAAAACTCTCTTTTTTTTTCAAATATTTGTGAATTGTTGATGTTGTTCACATTTGATAAAGTATTTTAAATTTATGGGGTGGCTATGTAGAGGTTCTTATCATTTTCGCCCCCTCTAATCCAAACCTGTAATGCCTTCCCTCTATTTTGGTTGACAACATTCTTCAATAAATTGTTGACAATATAATGTAATATTTTTCTCTTCAATTAATTTATAAATATAATGTTTTCCAATTACAGTAGCACTTCCCAATTATGTATCAAAAATGACAACTGGTCCTAATATAATATATAATATGTATGCTATTTTTAATATTATTTGAAATTATTAATATATAAGTATACATAATAAATACATATTTATAAAATATTTTATGTTATTTTGTTAGTTTTTGATGCTTAATTAGATGATCACCATATGATCATCATGGATTCTCCCTTTGTAGTATTCAAAATACCCTGATGTATTCCCCCTTATGTAGTTATTTAGTGAATTTCTTCACTATAATCCCATACTGGACATTAATAGACATTTGCATATATAAATGTATGTAAGTATGTATTTGCATAGTGTGTGTATGTGTTTCTAAACCTCATGGTCTTTGCTCTATTCTTTGGCAATTTGAAGTTTCCATCAAGATTGTTTTAATAAATAATGCTTCTTATTTACATTTACATTAAGAACATTTAACTCTGGGAAACCAAGGCAGAGGATAACTTGAGCTCAGGCACTCGAGACTAGCCTGAGCAAGAATGAGACCCCATCTCTACCAAAAATAGAAAAATTAGCCAGACTTTGTGGCCTGTGCCTGTAGTCCCTTCTACTTGGGAGGCAGAGGCAGGAGGATCCCCTGAGCCTAGGAGTTTGAGATTGTATTGAGCTACAGTGATGCCACTGCACTCTACCCAGGGTGACAGAAGGAGACTCTGTCAAAAAAAAGAACATTTAGTTAAAAAAAACTTAAATTTCTTATTTTTATGATCATCTTCATTTTAAAACAAGCTTTTTATAAACAAAACACTTTTGTTGAATTTAGTATGACTAAAGCGTCAGTAGGAAATTTTGCTAACTATTGAGTTTGTAATTCTTCTTCAGCAATGTCAGGAAGATTTCATTTACTAGAATACTATGCAAAACAAAGTCATAGATAAAATTATGTTGTGATCTAACCATTAAATTTAGCTTTGGATTGGCCAAAACTTAATTACTTTACCTTTAAAAATTATACTTTTCATGCTGATAATATCTAACAGCCAATTTTTGGAAAACAAAAACTAGCTGTAATGGTATTTTTTAAGGTATGTGACTTGTTAATCTTTATATATATTACATGGATACCAAACCACAGAAGATAATAACTTTTCAGTACTTAAATAAATGATTCAAGCTAAATATGCTGAGACTGGTTGGACTTGCTACACTTGTTCTGTAGTAACCTTAAAAACAATTTTCTCTCACAGCTTTGAGAAATGTACCTAAAAATTACCAATACCAAAATTAGATAATAGCCCCTCTTAACTTTGTATATTTATGCTAAAATAGTATTTCCCTACATTCTGCCCTCTAGAAAGGATTTTATGCCATTCTAGTGCTTTAATACTTAAACATTGTTAACATTTTAATTGATCAAAACTGTTTTTTCCTCCTATGAGCCTTCTGAAGTGCAAATCTCCAAGGAGATGTCAAAGATGTTGATTTCCATGTTTCTCCTTTGGCTTGGAGGGGAGTCTTTGAATTAGAATCTTGCATCTAAACTGCCTTCCATATGGCAATCTCAGTAAATGAACTCATATACACTGTGTTATACAATTTTTTCTTTGTTTGTTTGTTTTATAGCCTTAACTTAGCCTCTTGCAATGGTGCTGGACATAGTGGGTTCACATTAGCTTATATATAGAACAAACACAGGAGTTTATGTGTTGGCTAACACTTCTTGTTGCATTTAGATAAATGATTCAGAGTAAGTCAAGGAGTCTGTAGGTATGATTCAAAAGCAAATCAATTGGTTGTCCAAGGTTGGAAAAAGTAGTTTGTGGAATCTTTTCATAGGGCCGGGACTTGCCATATGAGGGAAATTACAGGTGTTCTATAAATAATAGTTCCCTTTTCTAATTCTTGATCTTACCAAGTGTATTTTTAAGGAGTCTTTAATTCTGTTGAACAGGCATCAACCTGTTATTTCATATATCAGAGGATTGTACATCAAAAGTACACTAAAGTGATTCAGAAAAACATACTGGCATCCTGGAAGAATGGCATTTGAAACCAAGATAGTGGTGTAGAATGGAAATCCTGATAATTCATCTGTTGTTTGTGTAGTTGTTTCATTTTAGAATAAGGCAGAAACTATAAAGCAAAAATCTTTATTTATGGTAGTACTTAAATGATATCGAAACTGACTTTGGGCCAGCCGCGGTGGCTCAAGCCTATAATCCTAGCACTCTGGGAGGCCAAGGCGGGCGAATTGTTTGAGCTCAGGAGTTCAAGACCAGCCTGAGCAAGAGCAAGACCCCGTCTCTACCAAAAATAGAAAGAAATTAATTGGACAGCTAAAAATATATAGAAAAAAATTAGCCGGGCATGGTGGCGCATGCCTGTAGTCCCAGCTACTCGGGAGGTTGAGGCAGTAGGATTGCTTGAGCCCAGGAGTTTGAGGTTGCTGTGAGCTAGGCTGACGCCATGGCACTCACTCTAGCCAGGGCAACAAAATGAGACTCTGTCTCAAAAAAAAAAAAAAATTAAAAAAAAAAAAAAACTGACTTGGCTTTTATCACAACTATCTTCAAAGTACAAAGAACTTAGAGATTCTTTGAGTGAGGATGGTAGACTCAAACTGTATTTAACTGTAAACACAATTATGGCCAATGAACAATGGGCATGCTTTAACCGTCAGCATATGGACCTATAGAATACTTTGTCCCATCCTGAGTGCAAATTTTCAATGCTTAATTAGCATAATCAATATGCACTTCCCTTTTCTGGAACTTAAAAGCTCCTGACTTCTTCCTTTGAATGAAATACTCAGTGAATTTATTCACTGGTAAAAGTTACCTTGCCAGACATGCTAATAAATGTAGCTTTGTAATTTTTTAAATTGAAAAAATAATATCATTTATCTGCAGAAAATATAACCATTTCTCTCCTGGAATTAAACAATTTACCTACTAAAATTCTAATATTTCTGGGTCCAGGCATGGGGTACCCCATACCAGTTAGTATATGACTCGTAACTTTAGACTTCTGCTCATCCACCTTTTTTATTTTTGGGTTATAGAAAGGGTAATTCATATATGTACATGTTTGGGAAGAGTTGGGGTTGGGGGGAGAGAGGAAGAGCAAGAGTTGAATGAATGAGGAACATAATTTGAGGACTGTAATCATACATATTTTTAAAAATACATAACAAATATAACTATATTCTTTTATATTTTATCTCTTGGTAGCAACATTTCATTTCCTTCCTAAGGTGTTTCCAAGTGGCTGAGTCTCTTATTTTAAGATCCTTTCTTTCTTTTATATAAAAAAAGCAGCCAATAATTTTATGTGTTTGTTTTAATATCCCATATTAACATTGAATTTATAAGTTAGTTAAAAGACATAATATTTAAATTATAATATCCTGTATTTCAAGATTTAATTCATTTAAAAAATACCTTTTTATGAGTGATGATGAAAATACATATGTGACTAAAACAGAACACTGATAATTTTAGAAAAAAATCTTAAAGCAATTGAAGCAAGACATGCTTTTAATATGCATATAATTAACTGTTGGACTTTATATTGTGAAATTTAATTAAACATGTTATAGCCATTTGGTTTTGACATCCTAGGTAAAATACTAAGTGAAAGTTGTGAGGAATCAATATTATCCTTCTGGCATTATTGTTTTGGCTATATAATAGCTTTTTTAGTAGGTGTGTAAGAGAGCTACTGATATTTTTGCCTTGATTTACAGGAAAATGGACATTCTATAAAGGGTAACTCTATTAATTAGAGACCCACACAGCTTTCTTTCTTGCTAGTGTAATCGTTAAATTGATTTTTCCAGTCCGTCATGTAATTGCTCCAGCGATGAAATCCTGCTTTCCACTCTCGTTCTGCTTCATCAATATTTCCTGTAAAACATGGAATGAGTTGCATTAATCAAAATTTTAATCTCTGTTTACATTAATTGGAAAATAATTTTGATTATAGATGTCAGTTTCTCCAAGTATACTGCACAGCAAATTTTTCCTTTTTTATTTATTCTTCATTATTTATTAACAATTTCTCTCTCTACCTGAAAAGCTTCTAATAATTTTTTATACATTATATAAAAATGCAAATAATATACATGCATAAAATGTATATGAAGTGTACAAACACATAAAATGAAAAATTAGTTTATATATTATATTATGAAAAATTACATTACACATATTTTCTATAGTTTCCAAGAAGATACATAGAGATTACTCTCTTTTTTTGACTCCTTTTAACACAACAAGAACCTTATTAAATACATCTCATTGATATATATAATTATATAGCAGGGTATTTTTTCTGATGAAAACTTTATATGAATACAGCAGAACCTTGGTTACTGGGGGGGGTTGATTCCAGGACCTCTCAATTATACCACAATCCATGGATACTCAAGTTCCTGATATAAAATGACATAGTATTTGCATATAATCTATGTACAGTTTTCTGTATATTTTAAAATATCTCTAGATCACTGATACATAATATGGTGTAAATGCTATGTAAATAGTTGTTATATTGTGTAGGGAATAATGATAAGGAAAAAAAGACTGCACATGTCCAGAAAAGATGCAATTTTTTAATTGAATATTTTCAATCTGTGGTTGATTGAATCTACGGATGTGGAACTCACAAATACAAAGGGCCCTCTGCATTTAAGAATAACTTTATAATTGTCATTCCATATAGATTTTACCCTAATTATAATATATTTTAATTCCAAACAATGTTTAGTCTTTGTTTCAGTCGCCTAGTGTGTAAAAGCAGTTTATTAATTGCTTTGTAAAACAGAAAGATGACTAAAACAGTATCTGTTTCAAGCAGTTTGCAAAGTGTATGTATGCGTCTGGATAAAGGAGTGTTTAGCCAAAAATAATGTGAGGCAGTGAACCAAAAAGGGGTATAAACTTTAAGAACCTTGAAAGGCTGATTTACTTAAGAGTATATCATATTAAAAAATAAAGTTTGTGAGTTATAGAAACTATTAAATTACAAAATTTTAAAACATATATTTCTGGTCCTGATATAAATGTATATGATAAGGCTAGAAAACAGTTTAAATCACTTAAATGTATAACCATTTTATACATTTGTGGTTCTCTTATTTTTAAAACTTTTAGAATACTAAGCTATAGTCACTAAACTAAAATCAAAATTTTAAGTAATTTCTAGTATCCTGAAAATAGGGAATGGCAACTTTTTAAAATATATACCTTCAGTTAGAAATCTTTGAAATTAATTATAACTTTGGAAGATATTAATTTGGAGGATCAATGATTCATTTCAAGTTTATATGGAATCAAAATATTTAAAACATTTGTATAGCCATTACAATATCTTTTGTAATTTAGGATATATTTAGGTTTCAAATGTTCAGAATGCTTGGACATTGAACAAATATTTGAATGTATATAAAAGTCCTACTTTTATATAAAAATGGCTTTTAAAAAGGTCAATGACTAATTTTTTGGGGAATAATAGAACTTTTCTACAGGGTCAAAAACATTAGCTGTGGAATAAAAATGTTAAATATCATGCCAAATTATTCACTTTTATGCTCTTTTCAAATGATAATTAAGTATTATCTTAAATGATATACAAAATAAGAACTCTAAAGTTCAGAAAAAAATATTTTTGAAATAACAAATTATTGATAATTTAGCACTTAAACCATGAATTTTAATACTTATAGAAAAGAACCGATGTTTTTTTCTTGTTGGAAAATGGAATGATGTCAAATCTATTTATTCATATGAATGTAGACTCATTTTCTATGCATCATCAAATGCCTATACAATTTAGTGCTTGAAATACTTTTTAGTACACAAATGCTCTGTAAATCTGAGTTCTTTTCTCCTTTAGAAGTAATGGCCACTGATTGAGACAATAAAATATAAAACATTTAATCGTTTTTAACAAAATTTGGAGGAAGCAAATACACCATAATTAGAAAATGAAAGTTTGAATCCCATTAAATAAATCAAATCCAGTTAGAAATTTTTTACCGTTCCCCTCCTTCTCTTCACCCTCTTCATTTTCTTTTTTTCTCTCATTTTATATTGCCTTCTTTATTGTTAAGAACACAAAAGTTAATTACCAGTCAATGTTTACATTATTATCAACATTAGCAATGTTAGTGATCAAAAATCATGTAACTTAAATGGCTGGTACATCATAAACAAAAACATTAGGGCTGGAACATTACAAACAGGTATTAAACTTGGTTAGAAAATTTTAATTTATTTAAAATTTGAGGAAGAAAAGACCATTATAGTAGACAATGCATCTACTCTATAGTTGAATAATTAAAACATAATTATATCATAGACCAGAATCATAATGTTCAAAAAATGTGGGTTTCCTAGATTGTAATCTTAAACAAAATGCACAATTTTAACTAAATGTGTTCATTGTTGAGGGCATCAACATATATTTTGTACAAATTCAGAGACACCAAGGAATAATAACCCTGTCATATGTCTGTCTTCATGCCCAGTGGTATCTCAAAATCCACAAATGTGGTGATAATAAGAAGAGTGATCATCATTCCCTAAGTGTAAATATTTCTTGTGAGAAAGAAAAAAAAGAATAAAATGCTGAATGACTGAGAGAGGAAAAGACAACGTGTAGAAATGAGAAAAAGAAAGCGGAGGGCTGATACTAAATTCAAATCTCAAATATGGATCAATCTCATCAAATATTGAGATAACATTTTCTTCAAATAGGTTAACACTTGACACCTTGTAATTTGTTTTGGAAAGAACTTTAACTTGTAGAAAGAGTTTTATTATGATCATTTTATCTTCTTTCTAGTTGGTAATATTTTGTGTTTTGGACACTGTGATTATAATGGAATGATTAGCAAAATATACTATGATTTTAATTATTTTTTATGAAGAAAAATTGTGAATCAATTGACTTTTCCTATGTAATGAATATATATAAGGTCCTCTTTATTCATATTCTATAATGGCCATACTATTTAATAACATGCATGAAAAAGTTTCCTCTCTTTATTTATAACATTAACAATGGAACACATGCTATTTATCCGTTGTCCTCAGATTATGGCTTTTAAATACTGTATGTAAAATACAGTAATACAGAAAAGTGAAAAGTAAAAGAACAAGTGCAAATATGTAGCACAAACATACATAAAAGTAACTCATCACTATTATTTCTTGAATAAAAATAGAGCAGAAATAAATAAGGATATTAAGAACCTTATTCACTTAACTATGTAATAAGAACTTGGTTGATTTTAAACAAATATTTAACCTTAGATGGTGGTAATTTACCATTTGCAAAAAAAAAGTTTTAAAAAATGTTGGATTATTTACCACCTCCCAAAAAAATTCATTAAATTTGTATTTTTATAATAGGAATCTGTGTAATCTATTTTTATAACATAATGTTTATGTCAAAATTACAAACGATCATATAGATATATAAGCTAAAACTTTCTTTAATAGTTAAGATAGTGTGTGAATATTTATAACACATGTACACAGATATATAGAAATATTAAAAAACAACATATTTCTCCAAAGCAAATCTCTGTGTGTAAGGGAAAAGCAAACTTGCAATTGCAGATATTTTAGAGGAAAAATGTAAAAAATATATACACAGTTGGCCCTTGAACGATAGGGATTTGAACTATGCAGGTACACTTTTATGCAGATTATCCCCTGCGTCTGCCACCCCTGAGACAGCAAGACCAACCCTTCCTTTTCCTCCTCCTCCTCAGCCTGTTCCACATGAAAACAAGGATGAAGATCTTTATGATGATCCACTTCCACTTAATGAATAGTAAATATATTTTCTCTTCCTTATGATTTCTTAATAACACTTCTTTTCTCTAGCTTACTTTATTATAAGAATACAGTATATTATACATATAACATACAAAATATATGTTAATAAACTATTTATATATCAGTAAGGCTTCTGGTCAAGAGTAGGCTATTAGTAGTTAAGTTTTGGGGGAGTCAAATGTTACATGCAAGTTTTCAACTATACAGGGCCTGGTGTCCCTGTGTTGTTCAAGGCTCAACTGTATATGCAAACTTATGGGATATTAACACACTTACATTGAGAGGCAAATTTATTGTTAAATACTTTCATAGTGAAACAAGAAAAGGCAATCTTAGAATAATTTTAAAAGAAAAATAAAATAAATATAAATAAAATATAAAATACGAATAAAAAAAGAGAAGCTAGCATATTCCTAACACAAACAAACCAGTAAACAAAAGCAGCTATTTGGATGAATGGTGCTACCTCAGAAATGAAATTATTATGTTGATGGCATGTACTACTCTTAAAAACTCTAAAGATACTAGGTAGAAAAACTTGTTTGCAGTGAAAGCTAATGCATTTATGAATCACTAACCAGAACATGTCAGTCTCCCATTTAAAATTACTAAGTGGCTTTGCTTAAGATAGAAATTAAAATCCTTAGCATGACACACGAGACACTTCATCTTTGATTCCTGCTTATCTGGCTTCTCTCCATTTTGCCTTCATATTAAGATTCAGTGCAAGTATCTTCTCTTGTAAGCTTTCCATTGTCCTGTGCCCTGACTCCACCACCTCGCTGTGTGGGATCAGACCCTGTCATTTTCATTCGTGTAGCTTTAGCTGCTAGTACAGTTTCTAGTGCATAGTAGCAGAGTATAGACTCTATAAAGGTTTATCAAATTAACTGATGAAAAAAAATTATAAAAAGATAAATCATATTTCTACTAGGTATCTTGCTTATTTGTGTAGCTTTAGCTGCTAGCACAGTTCGTAATGCACAGTAGCAGAGTATAGACTCTATAAAGGTTTATCAAATTAATTGATGAAAAAATCTTATGAAAAGATAAATTATATTTTTACTAGGTATCTTGCTATAGATCTGATAACATGTCCTAAAAATGTTGAGATATTAGTTAACTGCTAACTACTGGGAAAGACAGTCCACTGAAAACCACCACAAATGCCTAGTTGTCTAGAAGTTATTTTCTTCTCCTCATTTTTACATTTTCTTGGGTAATTGAAATTAGAAAAATTTTATTTTTACTTACATTAATAACATTTTTATGTTTTGTATGATTTAATTTCTTTTAAAAATAACTAAATGAAATTGAAATAAAAATAAATCAATAAAATAAATATTAATAATTTCAAGGTAGTGACAGCAGAACATTAAAGCAACAGTGGGACTTTTCTGAGCACAGGGCCCCATTTGATAGCACAGGACTCGCCCATGAAGTAGGTTCTGGTGGAAGATACAGGTTTTTAAAGGAGATGCCTCTGAATAGTCAATGTATCAGCTCAGTATTTTTCCATAGATATATCATTTGTTTGCAATGAAATATAGTATATAAAGGCTGAGAAAAGGAGCAAGCTATGGAGAAAATAAACATTGATTTGTCAAAAAAAATTTTAAATAAAAATTGAAAATGTGATTTCAAAAGCAATACCTTCCCCAACGCAGCCATTCTCCCCCCAGAAAATACTTACGTTAGCTTTAAGAAGAGTGTTAAGTGATATTTTGGAGAGAGGGTTATACCAGCATTCCTTATACTTGAGTAATTTTAACAATATATTAATCTCATACTATAATACAAGTATATTTTGTACTCTGCATGAAAAGAAACTTTAAAAATTCTTTAAAGAAAGTAGGTATGTATAAATAAAGTTAAATTCCAGCAGATTATAAATCATATGTGACATGAAAAATTATAAATAATAAGGTTTTTATTTTCTAAAAAAAATGTCCTACTGGTAGAGTGGCACATACACAAAGAAAATATGAATATTTATGATATGATATGCATAAATAAATTTAACTTAACTCATATTTTGACCTGAGTATTCATTGGGAAAAGGTTAGTTCTTTATACTTAGGCTAGCAATTTTAGTATAAATTTTTAAGGCAAATATATAGGACATAAATCTAATAAGAGGTTAGAGGTTCTACATATAAATGTGAATAAATTAAAATAGATGTATATGTACCTTGATACATATAAACTATTAATTTGTTATTATTATTATTTAGCTTCTTATGTCTAGTATTAAATCAATGAGATTAAATTTAATCTGTAACCATCTCAGTTATATGAGGGATTTAACTACTTTAAAATGAGTTAAAATGGTACAAAGCATTTTTCTGAATTTAAGACTGAGACAACCTGTTTTGGGCATGTGGGTTTTGGGGAAATATAAAGGAAGGGAATCAGTTTTTTTTAGATTTGATGATTGACAGGGTAAAGAGAAGGAAATAATTATAGGAAGCAATAGATGAAATAGTAAGTTCATAAACATATTGACTTAACTTTGTTACTTCACTTTTTTCTGATTTTTGTTTTGGCCACATTGTTGTCTCATTTGAAAAAAAAGTCAGGTTTTCATCCCTAAAATTATTTTTTTCTCTTGTCTATAAATAAGTAAGCAAATTTTCAACAGAGTTGAGTCTATTTAGTCAAATCTGAGAATTAGACATTTTAGTCTGTTTGGGCTACTTTACCAAATTTTCACACACTAGGTGACTTATAAAGCACAGAAATTTATTTTTCACAGTTGTAGAGGCAGGAAGTCCAAGATCAAGGCACTCGCATATTTGGTGTCTGGTGAGGGCCTGCTGTCTGGCTCATAGATGGCAGACTTATTGACAAGTCCTAATATGGAGAAATGGGAGAGTTCTCTCAGTTCTTTCTAATAATGGCATTAATCTCATTTGTGAGGACTCTGTCCTCATGTCTCATGACCTCCCAAAGGCTCCATCTTTTAATATCATTACGTTGGGGGTTAGGATTTCAACATATGAATTCTGAGGAAATACAAACATTCAGATCATAGCAGGAGAGAACACAAGAGGTGAATCAAACCAAATTTGCTAATGGAGGTGAAGTTAGAAAAGATTAAATTGATACTTAATTGTGCTGAATATTATAATATAAAATCACCATAATTTTTATATTTGAAAGTTCATTGAAAATCTCTTCTGTCTCTATGAAGTGCTTATTCTGTTTGTAGACCAGCTATTAAAATTATCAGGAATGTATACTTCTTTATGCAATAAATACCAAATTTTTAATTGTCCTGTTATAATTTTGAGTGGGTGGTGAAATAGTAGAGTGGACTAGAATAAACTCAGACGAGATTTTCAGAAGTCTTCATGTAATTTTAAAATGGAACAAATACTAATTAAATTATTAATAAATAATAAATTTAAAAGCAGAGTTACCCAAAGTCACCTGTTTATTTGTTTCGTTTTGTCTTTAACAAGGAATGGAGAATTGAGACATATTAAGACATCAAAATTAGTTTCATTATTTTCCCACCTTTGGTTGCCAGTCTTGTTAATTGATTAGTAAATAGTGGTAAAGGATTCACCAAAGTGACCAATCCAAAGGGCATCTGAGCTCTTAAATTTCTATGTGATCTTGTTTAGTTTTGGCAAACAACAATGTTCCATGATTTGTTCAAAGACCAGTGAAGGAATTACTGGATCTGATTTTTTTTCTTTATTGGGATGATATGAAAGTCAAAGACTTTTATCCTTTAAATAAATTTATTCTTTCACTCTTTGTGAAAGTATATTGATATCCTTGAAATGAATGAGTCATTTCTCTAACTTCTTTCTTTCTTTTTTCAAATAAGTATGAAATACTGTGCAGATATATTGTTAGTGAAAATCTGAGTTAGATAACATTTGAAGCAGGTGCATGCAATAACTGCATAGGCATGTGCTGTAGTCTGAAAGTTAAGTGCTAGAAATGTGTGTGTTTAAACAAGTCTTAAGGATCATTTTATTTGAGAACATTTATTGTTCAAATGTAAACTGCTGAATAAGTGGTTCTCATAAAGCTTATTGGGCTTCCATCTTGAGTGAAGTAAACCTTTCTCTTTTTAAGAAAGCCAGCCAGTAATTATTCTTTGAAATTTTCCTTTACTTTTAGAATCACTGTAACAAAAAAAAAAAAAAAGAATTCCAAGTGATCTTGGTTAGTCCAAGTGATCTGAATAACCTCTATTTTAAAAACACTAAAGATTGAAATATTTGAAGTTTTGGGACTTGAAAAGTATAAGGTATGGCAAGAACAAGTGTTCTTAATCTTTTTAATCTTCCAACATCTTTTACTTATAAAACCTAAAAACTGTATCTTCAAACTGGTTTGGTTTGTTTAAATGTAACAATTTTTGATTATTGATGAATGCATTGTTAATGCTATAATTATATCACACATTTACTTTAAAATTAGAAAATATGTCTACTATGAAGACTTTTGTGGGAGAATTATTCAAGAAATAATATGTTTTCAAGACACACTGGAACTAACCCAAAGCATGGTAACATCCCAGAGCTAAGTATACTCTTTCCATAGAGCTCAGTGCTGCTCAAGCTAGAAAGTCGTTTAGCATTGTATAAGAAAGAGCAGAAGCTGGCCAAACACTTTGGAGTTAATTTTTTAACCTACTTTATGGTAGGTAGGTAATTAGAAATGAAGATTTTTTTAAAGTACATTTTCAAAAATTGCTGGTATTCAAATTTTATTTTATCAACAAATAAATAGCAATACATCACATGTGCTTGAACCAGAAGGACTCAGTTTGACTTATAATAAAAGAGTCATTTAAAAGCACCCACCATTTTCCTTTAAATTATGACCCTCTCATTTAAAAATATTTTAAATAAAGATTATGTAATCTGTAATATGTTAAATGGCATCTCTTTGGGTCTCTCAGCAGATTAAATGAGTTACTTCATTGTTATTCACATCCAGAGGACACACAAACTGCACTGTTGCTCTGTCAAAGGATGTGGAAGCCCATCTCTGGATATATATCATGTCACAGAACATTTGGTAATACACCGAGCACTGGTATATCAGAAACATTTCCCAAACAGATGGAGTATATAATTATAATTTTGTTGAGTACTGTCTGATAATCAAAAGACATATTAAACAATCAAATACATCTCTGAGATGTCCATATTTACCTGAAACTAATTCCCAACTTCTCTAAACAAGAAATTAAAGCATTTACCATGTTGTATTATAAAATCTAACACATCACCTGAAAATTATGTGTGCCAGGTGCCATGGTGAACAGAATGGGAAACTCTGGAGGAACTAGCCAGCAATATATATGTCTAATGGTTGAAAGTCAATTACTTTTAAAATAAAAGTAGTAAATAGACTTGAGAAACCACATGGGTTATAAACAGCTGGGCTTTTTAAAACTAGGCAGCCAGTTGGATATGCATGTCATTTTTCTCAGTTTAAGATAATATATGTTTGCTCATTCAAGTTGATTAAAATGTTTTCTTAATAGTGAGTATAAAATATGATAATATGAACTAATTTTCATAGTATTTCCTTACATAATTGTAAGCAATCACTTCCTGAAAATTAGTCAACTAAATTACTATTTGTTTATGATATTGTGTAATTTATATATAAATATGTGTGTATGTGTTCTTAGATAAATATTTCCACACTCAAAATATTTAGAATATTTGGATTGTATTTTTAAACATTTAAATTTTGGAGTTTTTCCCTGTCTAGAAATCAAGGGTTCTTACTGTTTATCGATAAATTTGTTTTTACCTATTTTTCAGTATTCAGATTTTAATTCTGCATATTATGTTTATTTTATACATTTCTTTATTTATTTATCCATTAATTCCACAAAGATTGTCTGAATAACAAGTAAGGCCTTCTTTTATTTCCCCTACTATGTTTTATGCTCCTCCAGGGGGAAATTTATATTTTAGTTTCTTTATTTAGCTACTAAAGAGCTGCTCACAGAGCAAGCTCGAAGAACATTAAAATAATGTATTCATTGGAATCAAGTAACTGTATAGTCAAACATACATATATTACCACTATCACATGCCTTGGATAGTCTGCATTTTTTCTCTTTTACATAATCCACAATCTATTTAATAACCAAACACTAGAAAACACACACCTGTAATTTCCAAGACTTTGGGGAAGAAAAGTGTCCAGAATCGGCATTGTTGAGCACGTAGTTTAGTGTATATTTTCGGTGGCTCCGTATTCAAGGTAAGATATTTTTGTTCAGGACTTTTGAAGACTGGCCATCTTGTGCTATTGCTCTGAGTCCCATTTGGATTTCTAAATAATTAAATAAGAGACATTATAGTTATATTGAAATCATTGTTAGATAGAAAAGAATATTATTCTCTAAAACTGTTAACAAGATCTTCTAAACAGGGAAAAAAGTGGATATATATCTATGATGTCAAATGTAAGTGAATTGGGTTCAGTGGTTTTAGTACTTTGAAGCACTATGTTAGTTAAAACTGTAGGAATCAAAATTTAAAGATGAATTTATTACATACATTTCTATTTAACATATAGAAAGGACACATATTTTTATTTTAATAAAATATTCCTTTATTCACACTTAAATATGGGGCAGTGTTACTTTCATTTTCTTCTCTTCCCTTAGCCTAGGCCCAGTCTTTTCATAATAAACAAAAATATCACCTACTCAATATCTCTTGCATGTATTTTATTCTATATGTTCTTATCAGTGCTGCCTGTGTTTAGGAATGATTACACATCTCCATATCATGTAATAAACTTATCCCTCTAGGAAATTGCTTTCAGTTTCACTTTTAATTTCATTTTACATTCTTTGTAGTTCTACATACTGATTAAAAATATTTTTATAATTCCCCATATGAGATCATATTAAGGTTAATGAACATGGCATCACCTTCATTTATAAGTTTATTTTCAGATATTCTCTTTTTAATTTGTTTATTTATTTTGAGATAGGGCCATGCTCTGTTGCCCAGACTGGAGTGCGGTGGTGTCATCACAGCGCACTGCAATCTCAAACTTCTGGGCTCAAGCAGTCCTTTTGCCTGAGCCTCCCAAAGTGCTAGTATTATAGGCTTGAGCCACAATACCTGGCTTCAGATATTCTCTTTATTAGCCAGACAATAGGAATGACTTCCTACTAATTACCTAGTCTACTTCATTTCCTTGCCTTTGCTCCAGCTATTATTTCTGTTTGAAATTCCTTTATTCTCCAGTCTCATGGGTCTAAGACCAGTCAGAACCTTCATATTATTTTTTGATGATATTTCCCACATTTATAATTGTGATTTTAAAGCCAATAAGAATTGACTCTATTTTTAGACATTTATAGTTTTTGATTCCTTTATACCTTTGTAGCACTCAATAATATATTATTACCAAGGTCACAGAAACTTGGAGTTTTTTAAAGTTGTTCTAAGTAGTCAGTCATTGACAAGTCTATAGATTTTCCTATAATATATGTTCGTGTTATTATTATGAGTTAGACACTGATGTAGGCTCTTGAAATACAAAAAATAAATTAATTAAATTAAATTTTAAAAAAGCATATGGGACACAGTTTCCCTTAGGGAATGTATAACCAAGAACGCTCATGAAAACAAAGAACCAACAATGTAAGATAGCCTAAACTAAATTTAAACAAAGGACCACAAATTGTCAGAAAAGAGAGCAATCACTACATACTTGAAAGAAAATTACTTGAAGGGATGAGATTCTGGTTGAAGCAAGGAGAGTAAATAAGGAACTGAACCAGAAAGGAAAGTTGAGAAAACTAGGAAAAGAGGATAGAATTAACACAGACATTAATAATGAGTCTGCTTCTTAGTTCAAATATTGATGAAGAATCTGCTTTTCTTGGATTCTAGGATTGGAGGAGAAACTATTAGAGTTATAGGTTTGGAATATTCGTGTTATCACATTAAGATCTGACAGCCTTGTTTAGACTTGAACTTGTAGGGCTTTACTATTCTTGAGGAACTTTTTAAAATGGTTATTGAGAACATCATATTTTAGAAATACTGATCTGAAGTTTGTATTTAGAATAATCAAGAAACTATAGTCACGAATACTTCTAACATAAAAGACTAAAGCGATAGGACAAGTTAATTCATTCCTTTTTCTTAGAATCATTTTACCCTAAGAAAACCATATAAGAAAAACTCTGGTTGAACTTTTCTAAAAATTCAGCACATAAAATTCTTCATCATTCAAATAGTTTTTATAGAATATTAATAGCTAGAAATTTGGGAGTAGTGTTAGTAGACATAAGGTTTTTTTTTTTTTTGTGGTCAAAGTCCCTAAATTCAGTAGTATCTGGAAAGAGAAGCAGATATTCATCCAGCATGATTATCTAGAGGCAGATTTTGTCATTAAGAACTTGTATTAAATAAGCGCCATAAATTCATATTTTATCATAGATGCGGACATGATCCACCATGAATTCAGGAGCTTCATAGATAAATAGCTTCCTGATGGACTAGTTGATTTTATGTAGGAATTGGATGATTTAATAAGAATTATTAATAACCAAAGCTATTCAAGCTAAACCAATATCTTAGCAGTGTTGAAATCTCCTGCTTTAGGATATTATTTGAGAGAGGTCAAGAAGAAAATTTCTCGAGATCACAGATGGCACACTTGTCTATGTGAATTATGGCACCTTTTTCCTTTCTTTTAAAGCTTTAAAATCTAACAAGTACAGCTGCTGGAGGCTGGTTATTAAACCAGGGGAACCTTTGGTCTGATTCGGTACAGCAATTCTTATGTTCCTAAATTGCCCACTTTTCTTCTAATTTTACTGTAATTTACTTATGGCACAATTTTATCTGCACATTCATTTCCGGCTTCTGCAGATGGTGACTTAAACAGAGCTGACTTGTACTGGAATCCAAGAGCAAGGCACTAATGACACTGCCAGTGTTCATTTAACAAACTTTGTCCTGTGAAATAACTTATGACATTTCAGATTATAATTTAGAGATAATAAAATTCCTTTGTCTATAGATGGAGATGTAGTTTTCAAAAAATGATTGAAATAGCTATTGAAGTGAAGGAGCATTTTACTCTATAATGTGAAGAAATCTCCAAAGACTTTAAAACACAACAAGAAAGATAATTCTCTTCCTGTCTGTATCAATTAAAAATTTTGTGAAATATAACATATTTCCCAGATATACTGTTCCAAAACACTATATGATTTTGCTCTCAAAATTATAAGATAAATTCAAACATCTTGACTTCGCTATCTCTCAAAAAAATTTTCTGTTCTTGTCACAAAATAAAGATTTTAAAGTGGTAATACCTAAAATTTTCTATGAGATAGGTAGATAGGGATTCCAGGTCTCCTAGGGATGAAAATGGGTGCTGTTGTCCACATCTTAGTCCTCCCCCACCCTAATTCTCCATACCTGGGGGAGGAGGGAATACTGTATGAATCTGCAAGTCAGAATTTGGCAGGCCAGCTGCAAAAGAATGCAGAGAACTCTCTAGCCCACAGGCCAAGTCAAGCCTCACGGGCACCGTACAGTCCAGAAAATGACCTAGAACCCACAGGTGTAGTTAAGAATCAGGTCATGTGACTTCTAACTGTCTAATCAAAGTGGTTCCATGGTGACCTCTGAACCATAACAGAGGTCCCTATCTGGACACTATAAAAGATGATGCAGACCCTAGCCAAGCTCTCTCTCTTTGCCCTGGCTTTTGTCTGCCCTGCTGCGACAATCGATCTGGTCATCCATGGCATATGAATCATGCTCTGTAAACCTGTTATCTTGGTCTTGCCCTTTAATCCTATTTTTCTCTCCTCAATAAACCTCATTTTCATACTTGCCTCACTTTGGCGTGTCGGGTCATTCTTCCACCATGGACGCGCCAAGAACTGATGGTCTCAGACTAAAAACCTGACAAATAGAGAAGTCTATGGTCTATTTTTACTATCAGGTTCTTTTTCTACTTTTTGATATGCCGAAATGGTCTAAAAATCATTCACTAAAATTTTCCTCTTACATAGGTTTGAGAGGTTTTCAGACATGGCTTATTTAACAAAAAAAGTCAGAGAGTATCTTTTCCTAACATGTGTGTTACAGAAAACAATCTGCTTGTCATTGATATTTGAGCATATATTTGATAACTCATTGTATTAACATATTAAAGAAAAACATTAATTGACTCAGTATGCCTTTCTATGAAGAAAAATATGTATTAGCTTCACAAACAAAGTTTTCTTCGGATCATAGGATCCCAGTCTTGCCTACCCAATTCTAACCCAGGAATTAAGATTTTCTGATTAAGAATTCACAGGCATTTTTTTTCTAAAGTCAGCTATATAGTAATTTTAAAGTGAATATATTTCAATGTGCTTTAAAATCTAGTAAAATGAAGCCATGGTTAGTAGTCATAAACTGAAAGGCCAACAGAAATATTTCACTGTCATAAGAAGGTTGAGGGAAAACGGTTTATATTGGATAATTTTTAAAATATGCAAATATTCATAGATGCATATTCATATTATGTCTAACTAAAATAAAATTCTATTTCAATTTAAGAAATAGAGGGGCTATAAGAGAACTTGAATTTAGAAAATAAATTCATTTATTTTTTCAACCAAACTATGACAGAGAGTACTTGAGTGACAGGAGTCAACAAAGACAAAGTAGACATTTCTGTATCTTGCAATTCTTATATGATGAGAAAAATAGCCAATAGACAATATCAATAAAGAAAATATGTAATATGTTAGAGTAACAGGTGTTAGAGATAATAAAGTGGGGAATGGGGATAATGGGAAATGGCAAGTGAGTATCAGTGTGTAGGGGGAGATGGTGGTGAGGGAGCACATGATAAAGAATTCGATTGGCCTTTTGTCCCAAGTTTCTGCCAAGTAACCTTTAAACCTTTGGATTCTCACACTGTACCTGATAATTTATGCTAACAAGGTGTCTTATGGTAAGCATCTGATAGTTTAGGCTAATAAGATGACTCAGGATGGGGCTGGCCATGCCAATAATCCTAGAGTGGGAACTGGCACCGCCAGAAAGACCAGCTATGTGACTTGAGGGTTGGGACTTTTAGCCATGTGATATCAATCTGATCTCTAGACAGGGAGGGGTCTGCAGACTGAGTTCAACCACATGAGCAATGATTCAGTCAATCATGCCTATATAAGAAAATCCCAACAAAAATTTTCAGACACAAAAATCAGGTGAGCCTCTTGGATTGGCAAAAATGTATACATTGCCACAATTGATACCATGAGGATAATGGGTCTCTGAGGACAGAGAAGTTTAGCATTTGGAAGCCTCTCAGTCTAAGATCCTGATTTACATGTCTATTTTTGTTGTTTTTGTTGCCTGTTCTTTTGAGGTATGGCCATACATCTTTGCCTAGATTAATGTCATGAAGTGTTGCCCTTGTGTTTTCTTATGGTAGTTTCTTATGTCTGGCTCTGATTTGTATCCTTTTGCTATAAAATTACTATTATTGTAATTCTAGAATTTTTCTGAGTTCTATGAGTGATTCTAGTGAATTATCAAACCTATGGGAGTCCACTGGGGCTCTGATTTTGTAGCCAGTTTGTCTGAAGTGAGGGTAACCGTGCAAACTTGTGACTGGTGTCACAAATCTTGAACCGACTTGGCAGCCAGGAGCACTATGCTCTTAAACTCAACTTTGGCTAACTCTGGGGAGGGGAGCTTTGCAATACTTAATATGAATGGAAATTTTAAGTGAGGACTTGAAGAAGAGGGGTGACCCATACAGTTGTTTGAGGGAAAAGTATTTTTGCAGAAGGAATAGGAAAAAAAAGGCCTTGAGACAATATGTGCCTGCAGTTTTCCAAAAAACACAAGTTGGATGGCCAGAGTGAAACTATCAAGGGAGGGAGGAGTAGGAGACGAGGTTGGAGAGGAGAGAGTAAGGCCATATTATTTAGTTACCTCTAGGTCTTTGAAAGCTTTTGTGTCTACTCTGCGTAAGAAAAGAAGGAATTGGAGGTTTTGCACAGAGAAAATAAGAGCTCAAATTATGTAAAAGATCATCTGGCTGCAATGCTAGAAATATAGACTACAGAGGGTTCAAGACCAGAAGCAGAGAGATCAGAGGCTACTGAAATAATTTAGGTGAAAAATGATGGTTGCTTGGACTAGAGGAGCAGTAGTAGAAATTGAGAGAAGTGGAAGATATTACTTATATTTTATAGGTAGAGCCTTTAATTGGACAATAGATTAGATTTGGATAGGAAGAGAGCAGTCATGGATAATTCCAAGGATTCTGGCTTTGGAAACTGAAAGGATCAATGAAGTTGCCATTTTTGAGATAGAAAAGACTGCAAGAAGAGCACATTTGGAGGGCAATATCAAATGTTCACATGTTAAACTTTAGATCCAAATGGAGATGGTAAGTAGGCAGTTGGAATTTAGTAGTTGATTTTTATTTTACTAAGGGAATCTCTATTTCAATTAGTTTCATGAGCTCTTTTTAATTTTATTAATGGATATATAATTTGTGGATATATTTATGGGGTACATGTGATATTTGGTTACATACTTAAACTGTGTAATGATCAAGTCAAGGTGTTTGGGCATCTATCACCTTAAATATTTATCATTTCTATTTGTCGAGAACATTTCAAGTCCTCCTTTCTATCTATTTTGAAATATGCAATACAACTATAGTCACCCTATTCTGCTGTTGAACATTAGAATTTATTCCTTCTTTCTGTATGTTTGTACCCATGAACCAACGTCTCTTTATCTCCCCAACTACTGACATACACTTCCCAGCCTCCTAGTATCTGCCATTCTACTCACTATCTCCATGGGATCAACTTTTTTAGCTCCCACATATGAATTAGAACATGTGATATTTGTCTTTTTATTAGTGGCTTATTTCACTTAATATAGTGACCTCTAGTTTCACCCAGGTTGCTACAAATGGCATGATTTCATTCTTTGTTATGGCCAGATACTAATATGTTGTGTATATATACATATTTTCTTAATGTATTTGTCTGCTGATGGACACTTGATTCCATGCCTTTGCTATTATGAATAGTGCTTCAATAAACATGACAGTGCAGGTATCCCTTTGATATAATGATTTTTTTTCTTGGATAAATGCCTAGCAGGATTGCTGGATCATATGATAGTTCTATTTTTAATTTTTTGAGAAATTTCCAACTATTTTCCATAGTGACTGTACGAATTTACATTCCTACCAAGATGGTTTAAGAGCTCCCTTTTCTCTTCATCCTTCCTAGCATCTGTTATTTTCATCTTTTTTAATAATAGCTATTAACTGGGGTAAGATGATATCTCACTGTCAATTTGATTTGTATTTTCCTGATAATTAGTACTGTTGAGCAATTTTTTCATATATCTGTTAGTCATTTGCATGTCGTCTTTTGAAAAATGTCTATTCATGTTCTTCGTTCACTTTTTATATCTACTTTTTAGATGGAATTATTTGTTTTTTTACTGTTGAGTTGTTGGAGTTCCTTCTATATTCTGGATATTAGTCCCTTGTAGGATACATAGTTTGCAAATATTTTCTCCCATTCAACAGGTTGCTTCTTCACTCTGTTGATTGTTTCCTTTGTTGTTCAGAATTGTTTTTAGTTTAATATAGTCTCATTTGTCTATCTTTGTTGTTGTTGTTGCTTGTGCTTTTGAGGTATAACCATACATCTTTGCCGAGATTAATGTCCTGAAGTGTTTCCCTTATGTTTCCTTATGGTAGTTTTATAGTTTTGGATCTTAAGCTTTTTAAAGTAATGTTCTTTCAAGAGCACTAGTAATGTGACTCAGTTTACAAATTTTAATACAGATATAATATTTCACATATACATATTGCAATATAGTAATTCATAGGATTAATACAATGCCTAATTACAGTGCCTATCTTTTCCCATAGTATAGCTCCTTGTCTTATTCTTGTCCAACCATCTCTTCAGACAGCCCTTCTTGCTAATTCAATTGAAGCAGCCAATCCTCATGTCCTCATATGGTTTTATGTACTTAAGCTGTTGTTTTCCTCTTTGCTAATTAGAGGGTAAGTTCTACACAAATCATCATTTGATTGCTTTGTTGACAACCTGAAACTGTGCCTGATGCATATTACGCAGGCAAGAAATATGACTAAAATAAGAAACATCACAACTGATATTTATTAAGTTCTCTCTTTGTCCTTTATAATAAATATTCACATTTAAAACTACCACCACAGAGAAAACATTAAATACTTCACAGACAATAATTTCTCTATTTTCAGGAAAATCAGAATTTTCAGCCAAATAATGTTAAATTCTGCTTCAAACAACTATTTACTGGGGCCATCAGACACCTTGGGATAACTTTAAATGTGCCTCATGTGTAAACTAATTTTTACTATGAAAGTTTAACATTTAAATAAAAATAATTGATAACATAACATATAGTCTGTACCTAAAGGATAAACATTTAAAAAGTGAGATGTAAAGATTTATTATAGTACCATTAGAAAAAATTAGGAACCAAGTGAGCAAAATTGAACAAAAAGAAAATAAAAAAGATACATGCAATTGTTACCATGATTAGTAGTGGGAGCAGGAAATGAAAATATTCCCTTATTTTTATTTATTTATTTATTTAATTTATTTTTGAGACAGAATTTCACTCTATTACTGAGGCAAGAATGCAGTGGTGTCATAATAGCTCATTGCAACCTCAATCTCCTGGGCTCAAGCAGTCCTCCTGCCTGAGTCTCCTGAGTGGCTGGGACTACAGGCATGTACCATTATGCTTAACTAATTTTTTTTATTTTTTATAGTGATGAGATTTTACTCATCCTGGTCTTCAACTCATGACATCAAATGATCCTCCTGCCTCTGCCTCCCAAAGTGCTAGGATTATAGGTGTAAATAGCCACGTCACACAGTCCTATCTTGACATATTTATATAAAGACAGACAATACAATTTTCACAAGTAAACAAATGTAATCTTTACTTTTAAGCATATGATGAACATGGATTCATAGCAAATCCTGTTTTAGGAAAATATGATGACACAGGTGAAACAGTGACACTACATAAACAGAAAAGGATAAATAAAATTCTGTTTCTTTTAAGATTATGTTTTCTTCTTCATTTTACATACGGGAAGGTCCTTAGGCTAAATGAGGACATTAAACAAATTTCAAGGTATTTTTTTTATTTCTTCTATTGGCATTTTTCTGTGACTGTGATATAATTTCAAATTTGACCAAGTTCTATTATTGATTTTATTTAATTAAGTGTTCTAAAAATAATCTGTGTGATCTTTAAAACTGACCAAAGATAGTTTTCTTAAATTAAATAAATTAATTATAACATTTATTCTTAATTAGATATCTAAATATAATGAGTTTAATATCCAATGAATTCTATTAAAGCAACTTAGTATTAATCCATGAATACATTACTAATAATTTAACATACTGGTTCCATTTTAATCTACAAAGCAATGATCTAAGTCGATTGAGTAGTTTTATGAAATGTCTCATCCTGAACTTCATGGTTTTCTATAAGCTTTCATAGTTAATTTTTAAAGATAAAAGAATAATTCAAATAATTTTTACATATGCACATACATACCACGCACTTTTAGTGTGTTTGAGATGCTATTATATTCTGCTAATATGACAGAATACCACAAACTGGGTGGCTTATAAACAACAGAAATTGATTTCTCACAATACTGGAAGCTGGGAAGTTCCAGATCAAGGCACTGGCAGATTAGGCATCTGGTGAGGGTCCTCTTCTTAATTTATAGACAGCTATTTTCTAGTTGTGTTCTCACATAGTGGGAAAGGGAAGGTGGCTATTTGAGGTCTCTTATATAAGAACACTAATTCCATTCAGGAGGGCTCTGTCCTCATGGCCTAATTACCTCCTAATGACCCTGCCCCTTAAAAGGATCGCATTGGTAATTAGGATTTTGAGTTTTAGAGGAACAAAAACTTTTGGTCTATAGAACACAAAAACATAAACAGAAACAGGTATATGTGTATGTGTGTGTATTCTGAAACTTGAAAATTAGCAATACCAAGAACAACTAAATAAAATATTATTTATACAAAAATGTATTTTACATCATAATATATTAATACAATTCACTGTAAGTGCCAAATTATATACATAAAAACTATATTTTTAGCTTTAGAGCAAATCACATCTTATGTGCTTTTGAATGCTCAAACATAAAGCATAAGCTCAAGAAATGCTTGTTGAGAGAACTAAGTGAATAACCTTCAGAACTTTGGATGTATGTTTTATCAATTCAGTATCAGTTATAAAACATAAATTTTCACAGTGTTAGAAGGGAGAAATTAACTTTATTCTCATGTGTTAAGTTGAAAAAAAGTCTAGCAAATATTATTATTCTAAGATTAAAAACCTGAAAAATCACATTGATTCTTTGAATGCCCTGAAGCAGTAACATATTTGACTTCAATAATCTCCAACAACTGATGAGGAATCCTCATACACATGAGTTTCTCTTAAACCTGTTCAAAAACTAAAACTTAGATTTTCCAAGACCTACTTATGTCCTCATTCTTGACTTACTACAGTTTGTTAGGAAGGTTTTTATAATTATATCTTTACTTTTTGAAAGATGTAATAAGGGCAAAAAAATAGTTACTAAAACAATATAGACTGTATAATAATGCAGTTGTGCACAGAGAATTTTTATAGGTGGACTGTTTGCAATTTATATTATATTTAATACATATATCTAAATCGAGTTCACTTTTATTAGCTGCTTCCTCCCACCTTCTGATATTTCTATGACCGCCTGTGGAGAAGAATTGACAACCTTGAAGAAGAATTCCCTAGATTCATGAGATTGTTAAATTTGTTTTCTTAGTTAAATAATAATGTTTGTTTTTCTAGGCAGGAACCTAAGTACTCAGAGGGATAGGATTGTAATAGCATACCTTAGAAATCTGAGAAAATTCAGAAATTCACTAATGATGATTTCTTTGATCTAACTATACTGCTTGATTAGAATCCATGGTCAAGGGAATTATTAATTTTTTATTGTTTCATCATTCCTAGCTAGTGGATTGATACACATTCTCAGTTTCACAGAGAAATAGGGATAAGGCTTTTATGAGAGAAACAGAAGAGAATCCCAAGGAAAATATATCACCTGTATGATCCCATTAATAAATTTGTTCAAAAGGCAAAACACACCAATGTGCTAAACTTTCTAGGAAATAAAATATATATATATATTTATTTTCACTCAGCACTAATAAAGAGGAACACATTATATTTCAGTTAAATAACTACTAGAAGACTTATATTTAGCTACACATCATCTTCAAACATTAAGGATAATTAGCACCTATAGTGAATGGAGGCATGCACAATATGAGATGAGGTTTCAGCACTAGCAATAAGCAAAGGCCAATTATGATATAACATAGCTAGATATGTTCTATGAAAGTAAATGCCTTGTAAGTAAGAAGAATGAAAAAGAAAAACAACATAAAACTAAAACCTGTAGGTATATAGGATGAGACTTCTTGAGTGATTCTTATGTTAGGAAGCTTATCTTACTCTAATCATTTTTTTATTGCTAGATCCCAAGAAAGAGCTGTCAATCATTATTGTCAAATTCTATTCAAGAAATAAAATGGAGTAAAAAAATGCCTTAAACACACAAAAATATGTTCTCTTTTTAATTCAGATTGAAATCTTCCAATACATTTTCACCATTGCTTAGATGTAGTGTTTTTTCTTTTAAATCCTAAATGTATAATGGGAATTGAGTGCCCACTTTAAAGCACATTTTCTGCATTTTGTGAAAACATTTAAATCTTCATAAGTATTTAAAAGAGGTTTGTATACTTAATCCACTTTCCTACATACTTCACTAAAGTAGTTGGATAGAGTCATGAAAACAAATTGATTCCCAGTGCGCAGTTCCCTTTTAGCAATTAGTTTGCATTGCACATTTTCAGTTGTTCATCAGCTGAAAGGGCAAAGTGTTGCCAGACAAAAGATCTCTAAGATCTTTAGTATACTGTTGTTGTGATGGATGAACAAAGTTTTCATGGTCTGGAAGATTATTCTTTCCTCTTTCTTCTACATTGTTTGGACAGAAGTGTTTGCATAATTAGCTGGCGAGTTAAAGAGGAATACCAGGCAATGTTTGTCCTTCTACAACTCTATAAAATGAACCGCACTGAATACTAGATCAATTTAAAGAAAATCAGAAGCTTTTCCTTCCATTGTCTTCCCTTCCTCACTTTCTCCCTCCCTCCTTGACTTCCCTCCTTTCTTCTTTCCATCATCTTCCCTTGCTTACCCCCTTCCTTGCTTTCTTATGTCCATCTCCCTTCTTTCCTTTCTCTTAGTCTCTCCCTCCCTCCCTTTCTTTTTCCTTTTTTCCCTTCTTCCTTTCTATTTTCTTTTCTTCTTTTCTGTTTCTATTAGCTTGGCAAGTAGATCCAGATGTCTTGTCTAATTTCTAAATCAAAAGATGCTTTATTTTGGACCCATTTTTGTTTTCTAGTGACAGCAATGCAACTGCTATCATTGGATGCAATCATATGAATCCCAGAGGATCTACAGTTCAATGATTTGGAGAAAGCTCAAATGTCCTTTTACATAATGGCACTAGAGCACTTATTTTAATAAGGGGCCAGACTTTGCATTAATCATGGATAAGAAAACAATCCTAAACTTGAAACAAATTGGCTTCTCTTTTAAGTCTTCTAAATGCTATCAGTTTTGCTCTTATTCAAGTCTATTTGCTCTAGTCTGTACCATAAGGTTGATGGCAGCAGGCCCACTGTTTCAGAAATGAACCTGGGAAATGCCAAGAAAAAGTCCTAGAGACTTAATTTTGTAGTAGCTTATACAAATCTTAAAATAGATTGATTTTGTGGGAATACTGAAACATTAGAAAAGACTTGGGAAATCAAATGGTTGACGAAAATTATACAAAACCTTAATTATTATGATTTTTTTCTTTAATGTGTAATTTCAGAATATCAGATCATTCTTTTTGAATTCAAAGTTATTTTCTTTATATCACTATTCACTGGAGGTCCCTAAAATTGACTAATCACCTTCATTACACTGTGAGGCTCCATGACAGCAGATAGCATGCCTGATTTGTACATTCTTATAGATAAGCACAAAGTCAGTACTCAATAAAAGGCTGCTGGGTAAAAGTTTTATCTACCAGAGGACTTGTTTAAGTAAGTAGACTAATTGTATTAGAATGAACTTTTATAGTTATTGGAATTATACCACATACAAATTACAGTCTATCTTTTAAAATAAAATACAAAGCTTGTGGGGTTTTATTCTCTCCTAAACAACTGGTGTGGATGCTGGCTAAGATATTTTGAGATTATTCAAGGTCTGTTTCAGAGATAATTAATTTATTCCATGAATAAATAAGATTAATGGAACCAAGGGGGCCATGATGACAGACTAGAAGCAGCATGTACAAGCTGCTCTTGCAGAGATGATTGAAAGTGATGAGTAAATATTTACCTTTGGATCAGTCATCTAAGAGACAGCATTATGAATCAACAGAAAGGCAATGGAAGGCTCCCAAAGGGAAGAAGAGGGAAGTGGGGTGACCCCCTCAGCAGAATTAGACATACTCAGGGAAGGTATCTGAAAATGGGAAAGGGAAAGAGGAGAGAACCCAGGGCTCCATGCTTCCCCTGTGGACATTGCAATTGAATCTGTGGAAGGGCCCTTCCACACAAGCAGGCTGTTGGACTGACACAGAGAGGTGACTGGAGACTGCATGGTGGCACTGCTCCAGAGAGAAAGCACAGCAGGAGCCCACTGACTTACAAACCCTGGGCACTACAGCTGGTACCATTTTGAGGTCCTAGCCCCAGAGTTCTGCATACACCCAGGGGTCAGATATGTTGCTGCCACCTCTGCATCACCCTTGTTGGAAGGGAGAGGGGTGCAGAGGGGTGGAGAGGCCGGGTGCTCTTATGAGCCCCATGATTAGGTGACATGCACCCCTACTGCCACCAGGGGACCCAGGCAGAGCAGGTACCCATGCACTCAGCACTGTCCAGCCACAGCTGTTATGGGACTGGGAGAGAGAGATCAATCATAGCCCTGGGTGCCTGCTGCTGATGTATGAGTGGTGCAGTTGCCACCACTGTCTCCTGAGTAACACCCTCACTGAAAGACCTTGGTGGGAAAACCCTCAGGCTTCCGTGCACCAAAGAATGCTGCCACTGCTGGAGCTGGGCATGTCAAACACTCAAACCACTGGTGTTCCAAACTCCCATTGCCTATGGACCTAGGTGGGGCAGCACACATGCTATGTGTGCTGACCACCTGTGACAACCAGAGGGGAAGGGGAAATACAGGAGAGCAGTAGGGTCAAAAGCTTACAGTGCCTCCATCCCTCTCCTGCCTGGTCAATCTTATGGAGTAGGACTCAAACACTCCACCCAGGGACCTCTACCTCTTTTCACTAAGTAGCAGAGTTCCCAGTAGAGAAGATCAGCTGTACTACAAAGCTATCTGTCTTGAGCTGAGAGAAGAGATTCCAGATGAGAAGGAACCAGCATAAGAACTGTGGCAACATGAAAAAACAGGCTGTATTGCCACTCCTAAAGGATCACAAAAATTCTCCAACAATGGACTCCAACCAAAAGGAAATTGTTGAAATGTCAGATATGGAATTCAGAATATAGAATGACAAGTACAATCAATGAAATTGACTAGAAAGTTGAAAATCAACACAAAGAAATGGAAAGAAAACTAATTTGTGACATGAATGAAATATTCATTAAAGAGATAGATAATATAACAGAACTTAAAGGAGTGAAAGAGTCATTTAAGAAATTTCAAAATATAGTAGAAAGTTTTAAAAACAGACTAGACTAAGCAGAACAAAGAATTTCAGAGTTTGAAGACAAGGCTTTCAAATAAACCTATTCAGTCAAAAATGTAGAAAAAAGAATAAATAATGAACAATCCTTCCAAGAAATATGGGACTATGTTAAGTGAAAAAAACATAAGAATCATAGTTATCCCTGAGGGAGAAAAAGAAAAAAAAAAACAAAAAGCATGGAAAACCTATTTGAGGAAATAATTGAGGAAAATTTTGCTGGTATCACTAAAGATTTAGACATCCAGATACAAGAAGGTTATAGAACATCTGGAAGATTCATGATAAAGTGTACATCGCCAAGGTACAAAGTCATCAGCCTGGCCAAATCCAGAGTGAAAGAGAAAATCGTACAAGATGTAAAATGAAAGCATCAAGTAACTGGCAAAGGAAAACCCTCCAGACTAATGGCAGACTTCTCATCAGAAGCCTTATAAGTCAAGAGGGATTGGGGTCCAATTTTTAGTCTTCTTAGTCAGAATGACTGTCAGCCAAAAAATTTGTATGCTACAAAACTAAGTTTCATAAATACAGGAAAAATAAAGTCTTTTCCAGATAAGGAAACACTAGGGGAATTTGTCACCAGTAGATCTGCCCCACAAGATATGCTTAAAAGTGCTCTATACATGAAACAGAGCAATTGATGCCTACCAGTATAAAAACATCCAAAAATTAAAACTCACAGCTCTTATAAAACAGTAACACAAGGAAGAAAACAAAGCAACTAGGTAACAATCAACATGATGAACAGAAGAGTATCTCAGATATCAATACAAATGTTGAATGTAAACAGCCTTAATGCTCCACTCAAAATATATAGATTGGATGAATTGATCAAAAAACACAACCCAAATATGTGCTGTCTTCAAGAAATCCATTTAACTTATAAAGATTCTCAGAGACTCAAGGGAATGGAGTGGAAATATATACCATGTAAATGGAAAACAAAAGGAAGAAGGAGTAGCTATTCTCATATCAGAAAAAAAAAACAACTTCAAATTACCAATGTTAAAAAAGGAAAAAGGTGGAAATCATGTGATGATAAAGGGATCAGTTCAACAAGAAGATTTAACAATACTAAATATATATGCATCTAACACAGGAGCTCTCCGATTCATAAAACAAATTCTACTAGATCTAAGCAAGAAAATAAACAGCAATGTCATGATAGATGGAGTCTTCAACCCTCCATTGACAGAACTGGACAGATCATCAAGGCAGAAAATCAAACACTGGACTGAAATGGGACTCTAGAACAAACTGACTTAACAGATATTTACAGAACATTATACCCAGAAACTACAGAATGCACATTGTTTTCATGAGCAGAGGGAACATTGTCCAAGATAGATTCTATGTTAGGACACAAAATAAGCCTCTGCAAATTAAAAAAAAAAAATCAAAATCATACCACGTATCTTCTCAGACCACAGTGGAATAAAACCAGAAATCAATTGCAAAAGAAACTCTCCAAACTATACAATACATGGAAGAAAAAAACAAACGAACAAATAAACAAACAAAAAAACACCTTGCTGCTAAATGATCCTTGAGTCAATCACAAAATCAAGATGGAAATCAAAAGATTTTACAAATTGGACAACAAAGGAGACACAAGCTTCCAAAATCTAGAGGTTACAAAAAAAAAGCAATGCTAAAGAGAAAGTTCATAGTTTTAAATGCCTACATCAAAAAGAGAGAAATATCATTATATTAACAATATAATGTCACACTTCAAGGAAGTAGAAAAAGAACAAACCAAACCCAAAAACAGCAGAAGAAAAGAAATAACAAAGATCAGAGTAGAACTAAATTAAGTGGAAATGAATAAAATAATACAAAAAATCAGTGAAACAAAAAATTGTTATTTGAAAAAACAAACAAAATCAATAGACCACTAGCTAGATTAAGCAGAAATAGAAAAGACTCCAATTAGCTTAATCAGAAATGAAAAAGGAGACATTACAACTGATGTCGCAGAAATACAAAATATCATCTGTGATTAATATGAAAAACTGTAAGCACACAAACTAGAAAGTCTAGAAGAAATGGATAAAATTTTGGAAACACAACCTCTCAAGTTTGAATCAGAAAGAAATATAAATTTTGAACAGATTAATTAGGAGTAGCTAGATAAAAAGCATAATAAAAAATCTCCCAATATATGAAAGCTCCAAATCAGATAGATTCACAGTCAATTTCTACCAGACCTAAAAAAGGACTGGCATCTATCTTACTGAAACTCTTTCATTATATCAAGAAGAAGAGAATCCTCCCTAAGTCATTCTATGAGGCCAGTAACACCTTGATACCAAGGCAGGGAAAGAAAATAACAAAAAAAGAAAACTAGAGACCAATATCCCTCATAAACATAGATGCAAAGATCCTCAATAAAATACTAGCATACCAATTCCAACAGCACATCAAAAAGATAATTCACCACGATCGAGTGAATTTCATCCCAGGGATGCAAGGATGGTTTAACATGCACAAATCATTAAACGTGATTCACCACATAAACAGCAACAAAAACAAAGACCACACGATCATCACAATAGAAATGGAAAAAGCATTCAATAATATCTAGCACCCTTTCGTGATAAAAGCCGTTAACAAGCTAGGCATAGAAGCAACATACCTCAAAATCATAAAAGCCATGTATGACAAATCCAGAGCCAACATCATACTGAATGGGGAAAAGTTGACAGCATTCACCCTAAGAAGCAGTACAAGACAAGGACGTTCTGTGTCACTATTTCTATCAATTAGTACTGGAAGTCCTAGCCAGAGCAATCAGGTAAGAGAAAGAAATAAAGGGCATCCAAATAGGAAAAGAAAAACTCAAACTGTCCTTGTTTGCTGACAATATGATCTTATATTTAAAAAACTCTAGAGACCCCAACAAAAGACTCTTAGAATTGATAAATAAGATCAGTGAAGTCTCCAGTTACAAAATTAATGCATACAAATCAGGAGCATTTCTATGTACTAATAACCGTCAAGCTGAGAATCAAATCAAGAACTCAATACCATTTTGAATAGCAGCAAAGAAAATAAAATACCTAGGAATACACTATGACAAGGAGGTGGTAGATACCTACAGCGAGAACTACAAAACACTGATGAGAACATCATAGATGACACCAACAAATGGAAAAACATCCCATGCTCATGGATTGGAAGAATCAATATTGTTAAAATAGCCATATTGCCCAAAATGATTAAACAAATTCATTGCAATTTCCATCAAAATATCAAAGTCATTTTTCACAGATATGGAAAGAACAATGCTAAACTTCATATGGAACCAAAAAAGAGCACAAATAACTAAAGCAATACTAACCAAAAGAACAAAACTGGAGTCATCATATAGCTCATTACCTGACTTCAAATTATACTACACGGCTATAGTAACCAAAATATCATCATACTAGTATAAAAGTAGACACATAGACCAATGCAACAGACAAATATCCCAGGAATAAAGCCATAGAGCTACAACCAACTGATTTTCAACAAAGCAGAGAAAAACAGACAGTGGGGAAAGGACAGCCTATTCAATAAATGGTGCTGGGAAAATTGGATAGCCACATGCCGAAGAATGAAACTGGATCTCTATCTTTCACCATATACAAAATGGCTCAACAACAACAACAAAATAGTCTTTTTAACACAGTTTTTACAAACTAGAGTATATAGTTGCTTATAGTGGAACAAATTAGGTATAACTACATTCCATTTGCAATGGTAGAATCACAAATAATATAGTTTTTAGCATAACATTTGTGCCTGTGATGATCTTATCTTCTTATTTCATTACTACTTATTCAAAAGTCATACCCGTATCATTTTATAGAATATTTGGTAAATTTTGATAAGTGAAACATTCTTCAACTTTTAAGTTAAAATATTATGCCATTTTTTCCTATTTTATTTGAAGTCTTTACAAAAATCCTATCAAATTTTCAAAACATTCTCTCTTCATTTAATGTTATGGTATCTTTTGAATCGCACAGATTGCACTTTGGAATCATGAGAATATCAATGCCCTACATATTGTTATGCTTCTAGAAAAGCTATAAGGTATTTCAGTTGACTTCCTTTCATATACCTATACTTCTGCCTAGTACCAATAAATATTAAATTGAATTTAGTTTAAAAATTTTTGGATGTTGAATCCAGTGTAATTTTATGTATATACACAATATCAAATGTGCAACAAAAAATTAGGGAATATGATGAATATAGTATAAACTAAAATTTTAAATATATCTACATGTATTTGATTTTATTTGTATATCTACATAAAGGACATTGCTTCAACAGAAAGAAAAATGAAACAACCAAATGTATCATGGTAAGGTGCATAAATAGCAATGACTCTATTTTAGCAGGAAACTGTCAGCAGAATAAACAAATTAAATCAGTTTTATTGCAATACACATATGTACAGAATAGAATCCAAATCATGCTTAATGAATTTTCCAAAGTACATCAAAGCAAATTGAATTTCTAACCATGAAAATGGTGATACATAAAAAATAATCTTTCTTCATTTTAATGGTCCATTTCAGATACTTTACTAATTGGTGAAAACCAGTTTCAAATAATTTCAAATCTATATTAATGTTGGATATGCAATAATAAATATGTGTTTGCTACCTGGCCTATAAAAAGCCATGTGTCTTTCAATAATTCTATTCTTCTGATTTTTTAATCAATAATTAATAAATTTAAAAATATCATTCATATTGTCAATAATATGAAAGATTTATGATGTGTTATTTCAGTCTTCAATTATTTCTCATAGAATCATACTACTTAATTAGCATATAATCAAAAATATTTTATAATCAAAGATTTTCTATTCTTAAATTTCAGTTAACTCTTTTTTGGGTATTTCCTGCTAGTTTTTCTATTACTTAAATAATTTTTACTTTTTACCAAAAATAATATTATATCCTTTAAATAAAGCTGAAGTTTCCTTGAATTAATATTGTCCAATCTTTCAATATCTCTATTTTATTCTCTCTAAAATATCTGCATAAAGCTATTTCAACTTCTTTTCATAATGGGATGTGTGTTACATTTTGGACAAGGTCATTTCAATCCCTGACAACTTTATGCATTACTAAATCTACTTGGTAAAAGAGATTTGCATTTAAATCCTACTAGAATTTCAGGCACTGGGGCTATTTTATTTTTTTTTCCCAAAAAGAAATATGTGTTTTTTTAATGACAAGCTAAAAAAATGTCTTTCTTTAAATTTTACCCAGAGATTCTCTACTTTGAGCCCACACATAACATAATTAAATTATCTTTTATGATATAAACTTAGTTGTATTTGTAACCAAATATATTGACCACCATTCCTCTACCTCCCTGCTACACATACACTATTTTTTGTCCTCAGACTAAAGATTGTCACTTTGCTTGTGAAAAAAATGAGATTACTCGCATCTGAAGATATACCATATAATGCTCAGTATTCATTTGACTTTTTTAAAATCCACAATAAAAAACTGAATTAATTTTTTTCAGGAACCTGTTTATTATTCATTAATTTTATTTCCTACCATGTACCAGGAACTCGTCTGTGAGCAATGGATGCAACAGTGAACAGAATTTATAAAGCCCTTGATCTTAGAAATCCATCAGTTTAGTGAGTGGACAAAAATATTAAATAAACAAATTAATAGATACTATAAATTTAGGTTGTAGTATCATCTATAAAAAACTAGACAAACAGGATAGCCAATTATCTTTAAAGAGCATTTGGTAATTTGGAACTGGCTATCGAGTGATAGAAGGGAGTTATGAGCTGAACTGAAGACGGGTATTGAAAGCAAATCTTCCTTCCGGCCCTTCTTGGCTACAGCTTTCTGGCTTTTACTTACAAACAGAAACGTGAGAAAGATGAACAGAATGGATTTTGCAGTTCTCATAGATGCTAAATATAACTCATGCAATTCCTTCCAGACTTTTCTTTAGTGACAGTGATGAATGTGATTTCTGAATGACTTACTAATTGCAGCTAAGTCAGTCACAGAATTTTACTTCTTATGTTCAAGGCAGATGTGCCATAATGAAAACTGCAAGGATAATTATTTTACACTGAAAAGTATTATTTAATAACTTGTGAACTTAAAGGCAGTGTACCTTGGAAAGTGTCTCATGAATTTTATGTAAAAGTATCAATCTGAGGGACTGCTGAAGAATCAGATGCATCTTGTCTTACTAAATGTTATCCTATTTCATGACTAGGGCTACAGAAATGTTATGTTTTTAACATTTTGCATGAATACATAATTATGAAATATGGAATAAACTATAAAATATAAAATGAATAAACTATAAAATATAAAATAAATAACTATAAAAATTTTTGAAATTAGAAATCTTAAAATGTCTTTAATCTGAGGAATGGAATAAAAGTTATTTATCACATTGAGTATGACAACTCTATAGATAGGAAGAGAAGTATTCCTGCTGATGATATATTCTTCTTATGTTTTAAAGTTTTTTTTCTGATCAAAGGAGTTTTAAAGTGTCATTTTAGGTACTATAATTTAAAAACAATTTTAAAATCAAGAAACTGCAGTGGAAAAGTATTTATTAAAAATGTTATTAATTATGTGGCCATGAGCAATTTATCTAACTTTCCAATAGTCAGTGGCTTTATTTTTAAAATAGGAATGTTAATGTATTTTACATGGGGTGGTTATAAAGAATATATTCAAAATCTATGTGAAATGCTTAGAACCCTGCTTGGATACTAATGAAATACTTAATCAATGGAAATTATAATAATGAAGAGGAAGAAGATGAAGCAGGAGACAAGGACGTTAGTGAAGACAGTAATAACACTATTCTGTAACCACTGTAGCCAGTCTAATTGTTGCTTGGACACTTTTCCATAGGTATATCCATACCTATATATATATCCACAATAGGATACATACTAACCACTGGACAAGTTTTCATAATAAATATATGAGGCAGGTTTTATTAGAAAAATAGAGAAACAAAGGGAATAATTAACCTGGCAAGTATGTGGTAAATATGGGCTTCAAAATCAAGCTTATGTTCTTCTAATGCCATGCTCTTTTTGATACATCATGGTATGTTGGGAATTAAATAAAAAAGCAAGGTTCAAGATGAAAAAAATAAAAACTCAAGAAATCCATAGTGAAATACATGTTTAAATTTTCAACTTCCAACCTGAATAATTTCAACATATTGGGATTAAATCTATTGATAATTAAATACAATAGTATTACATCTCTTCAAAATGTTTATAATTTTTTAAAAAATCATCAGCTGGGTGCAGTGGCTCAGGCCTGTAATGCTAGCACTGTGGGAAGATCGCTTGACGTCAGAAGTTTGAGACCAGCCTGAGCAAGAGCGAGACCCTGTCTCTACTAGAAATAGAAAAAGTTAGCTGAGTGTGGTGGCACACACATGTAGTCCCAGCTACTGGGGAGGCTGAGGCAGGAGGATCTCTTGAGCCCAGGAGTCTGGGGTTGCTGTGAGCTAGGCTGACGCCACGGAACTCTAGCCTGGGCGACAAAGAGAGACTCTGTCTCAAAAAAAAAAAAAGAATGAGCTGATAGATTTTGCTAATGGGGAATGAGAAAAGATTTCAAAAATAGCAAAATTTGGGTTTTTAACAACTTATAAATGGAAACATTTACAGAGTTATAAAGTCATGAGCATATACATGTTATTCAAAGTCATGGAAATAGATGAGATTACTTATGGAAGGGTATAGGGAAAAAGAAGAAAGGAGATCTAGGAACTGAGCTCTAGGGATATTTAGAAGTTGGGAAGGTGAAAAAAATCTATTCAATTATTTAATTACTCATTTATTCAATAATTATTCATTGACTCCCTATCATGTGTCCAACAATGTTGTAGGTAATGGGAATATAGTTGTGAGAAATATAAACAAAAAAATCCTGTTTTTCTGGAGCTTATATATTAGTGGGAGAGAGATGATGAGGATTAATCAGTTAAATAATACATGCTAAGGGTCAAAAAAGCAGAGAAAGGAGATGTTAAAGAATATAGGAAGTTGTAGCAACTTGCTAACTCATTCTATTCATTTGTTTGTTTATGTTGTTTTACAGACACCAGGACATTGTACAGGCAAGCAATTCAGTACACATTTTCCAAAAAAGAACATATTCCTACTTAGCCAAAAAAATGCTGTTACACTTAATAAATTTAATAATAATCTCTTAATATCATGTAATACCCAGACTATATTTATGACTATTCTAGATTACAAAATATGCAATGGTCATAACAATTATAAACAATGTGAACTGTTGAAGAGAATTCTGGCTTGGTTACTTTTTTTGAAGGTCAAGTTGACAAGATTTACTGATAAACCAGCTGTGGGGAATGATAAAAAGGGAGACAGCAATGTGGATCCTGAGTTTTTTGGCATAAGCAAGTGAAGGAATGACATTTTTCACTAAAATGGGGAAGGCTGTGAGAATATTAAAAGTAAATTATGGATAAATAAAGTTTGAGATACTTATTTAAGTGGATATGTACATAAGGCCCAGTGTTTCAGGGAGAGGTCTGGGCTACAGATATAACTTTTTAAGTCATCAGTTTGTAGATGGTAGTTAAAGAAGTGAAATTAAATGATGTCACCTATGGAATAAATATGTACAGAGAGGAGATGTTCAAGGCTGAGCTTTGAAACACTACAGTATTTAGAGATGAGAAAAGAATCTGCAAAGGAGACAAAAATGGTAAGTTCCAGCTTGTGGTATAGCTTGAGGAAAAGAATCCCTATTCAATAAATGGTGCTGGGAAAATTGAATAGCCACATGTAGAAGACTGAAACAGGATCTGCACCTCTCACCATTCACAAATTAATAGACAATGGATAGAAGACTTAAACCGAAAGCATGAAACTATAAGAATTCTAGAAGATGATGTTGGAAAACTCTTATAGATAATGGCTTAGGCAAAGAATTTATGAAGAAGACCCCAAAAGAAATCACAGCAACAACAAAAATAAATAGATAGGACCTGATCAAATTAAAAAGCTTCTGCACAGCCATGGAAACTATCAAGAGAGCAAACAGATAACCTACAGAAAGGGAGAAAACATTCAATCCAATATAGGGCTGATAACTAGAATCTATATAGATCTCAGGAAAATCAGCAAGAAAAAATCCAACAACCCCATCAAAATCTCTTTCGTAGAATTCTTTTCCTTTGGATATCTTCTCACATTTCACTAGGGTCTGGGAGGAAGAGCAGCTAAATGTGTGCTTGTTCCTCCATTGAACTGAAAGCCTTTATACTCATTTTGCTTTTCTGAATTTTCTAAAATAATTGTATATTATCACATTCATAATAAGAAAAATAACAAAAGCTGTTCTTAAAATTGAAGGGCTTTGGAAATATGTTCTTACTGGGCATAAAAGAGGAGAATCTTCTCAATGCTTTATACTGACCACTGCAGTGCTAACCAGGAAACTGCTTTCTCACAGTGTTTCAGTCCCAGTGAGGAAAAGTCTAGAGAATCCTGCTGTCTCACTTGTGATTTTTATTTTCCCAGGCTGGAGTACAAATGCTGTTAATGCAGTATGAGTATCAAATACAAAGCCTACTATTAAACACCCCAAAACTTGGTGGCTTAAAATGGAAAGTATTTATTGACCTGCTGTCTTGAGGGACTCAGGTGGATGGTTCTGTTGGTCTCACCTAAGGTCACTCATGTGTCTCCAGTCAGCTGGTGGTTGATGGCCTCACTCACCTTTTGGGGGTTGCCTCAGCTGGGGCAAGAGGGACGATTGGGCCAAGTGTCTCTCACCATACAACAGTCTAGCTTGGGCTAAGTCATCTGGCGCTGCTTGCAGGATTCCCGAGAGCCCCAAGAGAGGAAACTGCAGGGCTCAGGACTCATGCAGCATTCCTTCCACCATACTCTGTGGTCAGAGCAAGTCACAAGGCCAGCCTGGATTCCAGGCGTAGAGAAATAAACTCCACATCTTGATGGAAGGAACTGGAAGCATTGCAGAAATTTTGTAATTCACTATTTGATATTGTAATTTTCTGTTTAATTCTGTTTTTCTTAGGCTTCTGAGGACCCAGTCTCTAGAATGGTTCTACAATAATGTGAAGAGCCGCTTCAAGCGCTTTGGCAGTGCCAAGGTCCTTAAGAACCTGTACAGGAAACACCGGCTGGAGAGTGGAGCATGCTTCGACATTCTAGGTAGTCTCTCTGCCAGCTGCTCTGGGAGTCTTGGGTGGGCTGGTGGGGTAGAAGAAGGCCTGGTTTGGAGGCCCTGATAACTGGGTCACACTTACCAGGAACAGAGAAATTTGCTTAAATATCTGGCACTAATGAGGAGCAGAAAGAGAATGTCCAATGCCAGAGATTCCGAATTTTTGACTTTTTCAGTTCCAGCTTCCAGCATCCCCACTGAGCTAGAGTTTATGTGTTAGAAGCTGCAAAGACCAAAAAGCATTTCTACAAATTATAGATATTTTAATTCTAGACCCCTAGAAATTAAAGATTCTTGATCATCATCCCCTGATGATTAAAACATTAGAAAATCATTTTTGCTTGATTACAGAGAGACTATATCTGCCCTGGGAGGATATGCCCTCCACTCCCTTTTCTTTGTACTCCAAAATTCTATTCTTACCAGCCCCAGAATTTGATGTAATGGGAGAGGTAGAAAAGTGTCAGCTTCCTCCCAGGAGCTTGAAGAATGAATTTTACTTCTGCTGTTTTTATACAGTTAAGACAACCAAGTTAATTAGAGTGAGAAATTATGTTCTTTAGTCTTGTTAGACCAGCCAGTAGAAAGGGATGGTTGTCAGAATATGAACAGCATGTCCTCCAAAATGGCTATGTTTTTCAGTCTAGTGACAGTTTTTGTCATCATTTTGCCAGCACAGGTAGATGCTTTTTATCCATAAGAAACAGGCAAGAAGAAAAAAATCTCATTCATCTCATTTGGAGCTTTTTCACCATCATTATTTTACATTGTTGTGTTCTCAATAAAGTCTTTGGTTGCATCTGATCTAAAAATATGCCAGCCACTTAGACAGTAAGAAAAATAGATGGAAGCTTGAAACACGGAGAATCATTAGGGCCTTTTGTGGTTGTTAGAATCTCCGCCTTTCAAACTGCACAGGAAGGCTATAGCTATGAGAGCAGTACTGAAGCCTTCCACATTATTTTTATCTTCTTTTTACTGATTTTTCTAAAAATTTTTCCCTAGGAATGGAGACAAAAAAGAAATAAAGCTTAAAATTCATACCGTTAACAGTTTTTCAACCCAAAGTGATGTCTCAAGAAGGTTCCAGAATAGAATCAGCTCACTCATTTGTATCCCATCCTGTCCTTCCTCTCTCGTGCATCCTCAGGTCTGCCACAGGTGCCCCTTTAAATGTCACCAAATTCAGATCGCGTGAGTGTTGTCCACCACTCAATGCAGAGTGAGGGAAAAAGAAAGCACGTGTGGAGAATCCCGCGGCACAGGGCACGACTTCCATTTCCGGCCCTTTCTCTCTAAGGCCCCACAGGAGGAGAAGTCAGACATGAAGCCCACGTGGGCTCGTGCAGCGCTCTGAAATTTACAAGTGTCATTTTCAGGGGAGAATCATTTGCCAGGAATAAGGACCTGCCACGACTGAAGCAAATTTATGTGCTGGGCCCTCTGTGACTCACCACTTCTTTCACCCGAGCGCAGTCACTTATCGCATTGCATTCAGGTGGTGGTTGGCACAGCTGCCTCTCCTGCCGGACCACGATATGCAGATGATGGCTCCCTTATCTGTGTTCCCAAAGCGTAGCTCAATGCCTGGCGTGTCTTAGATCCTCAGTATTGCACTAGTTCAATCTTAAAATCATTTTATGGATATCAACATGCTTCATAGAAATGTTAGAATCTGTTGCTTTAATATGATTGGTATCCCCATTGAAACTAAGATTTCCTTTGGATAAATATGAAGACAAGCAGACAGGAGACAATTACTGAGATGGTACTCAAACCTGTAAAGCCGTAAACAATGAGATGTATTCTATAAGCCACCTAGGAAGTTTAGTTACACCTCAAGTACGGAGAAATCTTCCAGTGCTTATGTAGCCTCCTGGTCGTGTGAGATAACTAGAGAGTCATCACCTGTCACCCGGCACCCGCTGTAGGTGTGCCGTCTGCCGCCTGCCATCCTCAATTGTGACTACACGTTAGAGTCACCTAGAGAGCTGAGAAAAACATCCCAATACCCAGGATCAGGGTCCACCACCCCCCTGTCAATTATTTCTGCATCTCTGAAGGTGGGATCCTGAATACATATTTTTTAAAGCTCCCTGGATTATTTTAAGGTACAGCCAAAACTGAGAACCTCAGCTGGAACTTCACAGTAATTACTTCAGCAGAGTTCTTCAACTTAATTTTCAGAATTTTGATTGTCAGACTATAATACGGAGTATCTGCAGGGCTCAAGGCATGTGCTGTGCTCCAGGACTCTGGATATCAAACTCCTTTTACCTGCAAGACGTCTCCACTACACTGACCGGTGTAGTTTGCCCTAAAAACACTCAGTTCATTGAAACTGCATTTAGTTCACGGAATCTTCTGGGTGGCCCATCACTTCCTCCCCAACTCTCCCAAGCTCGCCTTCCTCCTGCAGCTCATATTAGATGGCCAGATTAGACCTAAAAGGAGACCCATTTGTTTTGTCAGATAAACCTAAGATTTATTTATTCCTTCAGTAAACATTTATTGAGCACCTACTATGCGCCCACCTGGTTTAAGAGTTGGGAGTGACAAAATGAGCAAGACTGTGCCATCTCAAAGCCAGAATTCCAGTGGAGAAGTCAGACAAGTAAACGCATTTATACTACAGTGTCCAATGGTAATGTGTTCACATGGCTTATCTGGTAGACCCAGCCTGACATTTTTAACAGTTATCCTAAAAAGAGGTACTACATGAAAAGGTAAAGTGGCCATTATTAATATACTTAATGTTTAGACAGTTGGATAAATAGCATATGCTTTTATTTAGTATTGCATAAATAAAATGGGAAAAATAAACTATGCTTTTATTTATTATCATTCTGTATCTATTTTTGACATGATTCTTGAAAAGGTCTATTGCATCCTTCATCTGGGATTTGATTGATAAATGTGATCTTTTGAAAATGCTGAGCCACATGAAATCAGAGTTTCCTCTGACTGGCCCCTTAGGGCTTTTCAGAACGATTCAATTGCTTTCTGCCCTTGGGAAAAATCACATCACCCTAAAGGACACTGAGGCTCCCGCCTATGAATCTAAAGGGACACGGAAGGAGCGGTGTTGTACTGGAAGATTTAAAATCATGGCCTGGTGAGCTCCGTCTCCCAAAGATGTTTTCAGATCTTCTCTCTTCTCGTCCTCCCACTGCCCTCCGATGGCTGTGCCTCCTCCTTCCCGTGGCTGACAGGGTGTACCCGGCAGGGCCTTCCTCATCTGCGCCCTTTGCCTTGCTGCTGCCCGCCCCTCCTGTTGGTCTTCGCATCTGGTCCCCGTCACCTTCCAGGGCACTCCTTCTTCCCCCTTGAACCTCTCTTTTAACTGGAATTTATGAGCACGCCCGAGTCTCTCCTGCTTCCTAAGCTCTTCCTTGACTGCATTTTCCCCCACTCATTGCCCTGCCGTTCTCTTTCCCGTCACAGAAACTCCAGAAAGTGAGCTGCACTCAGGGCTTCCCTGTCCTGCCCCTCCTCACTCTGCACCCACCCCCTTCCAAGCGTTCTGCGCGCGGAAGCCTCAGTGTGCTTTCAGAGGCACAGATCTCACCAGGTCACCTCCGCGAAACCTTTAATGGCTTCGCGTGGCTGTTGGGACAAAAGTCCAAACACTGACGTGGGCACTGTGACCTGCATGGTCTGAGTCCCCAGGTCACCTCACGCAACCTTCCCCTCCCCTCGGCAGCCCAGCCACGCTGCCTCTCATTGAGTCCCGGGCCGCACCCTGTTCTCCCACCGCCGGGCTCTGTGCGAGCTCTTGCCGGGCCCTGGGTGCTCTCCCGCTCCCCACACGCTCTTGGCTGGTTCCTCACTACCAGGTCAGTCTTCCCTGCTGCCCACTTCCGCTGTACTGTGAGTCGCTCCATCAGAACACTCAACATATCTATAATTTTACATTTATTCATGTGTCTTGGATTAATGAATTCTCCTCCACTGGACTCTCAAGCTTTCCAGGCCAGAGAGGGTGAAGCTTTGCTCACTGATGTACTCCTAACACCCAGCTCGAGGCCAGGCAGCTGGCAGGTGCTCGTGGACTGTTTGCTGGACGAATGAATGAATACTGGCTGCAGCCAGGCCAAACGGAAATATTTGCAATTAGACGTATATGATAGCCTGGGAACTGAGATGACTTATCCTAAAGCTTTATTTTGTAAGCAAGGAAACAGAGACCCAGGCAGACAAAGTCCCTTCCTAAAGGTCACAGAGCCAAAATATGTAGACTTCTGAAACGCTTTTGAAAGCCTGCTCGAAAAACACACACGCAGACACTAGCTTATGGTCAGGCTCAATTAGCAGGACAGGCTGCACACTAACAGCTTATTTCACAACGGCAGCAGCCTCCTAATCCTGCTACAAATACCTGTAGCAAATGCCTTTAGAGTTCCACCGCGAGAACCCATCCAAGAAAGCACAGGGTGCATTATGCGAAGGTAAGGCCTATTGCTGAGTTTAACTTGGTGTCAGTCTCATCTGTCCCTTTTTGAGCTAAGACACAGTAGACTCTCATTTGCTTTCTTGGTTCTGTCAAACAGTGTTTTCAACAAGTTTTCAATTCAATAATTTTTGAGTTACCTACTCTCTAGATGGGCACTAGGGTACAGTGATTATTTTAAAAAGCCATTATACCGACCTTAAAAGATCTCATTTGATGAATTAATATGGGAACACAGATACTAAAAATCTCAAACTTAAAAAGGGCTTTAGAAAGGCAAAGATAATTGCTCTTCCCTGACTGGAATTAAGACCAGAGAGTGACCAGAGAAGACCAGGCTAAGCACTGTGGCTCACACCTGTAATCCCAGCCCTTCGGGAGGCCAAGGCAGGAGAATGACTGGAGGCCAGGAGTTTGAGACCAGCCTGAAGAACATAGTGAGACCCCTGTCTCTACTAAAAAAAAAACAGCTAGCCAGGCATGGTGGTATACACCTATAGTCTCAGCAACTCAGGAGGCTGAAGCAAGAGGATCACTTGAGCACAGGATTGGAGGCTGCAGTGAGCTGTGATCTCACCACTGTACTCCAGCCTGGGTGACAGAGCAAGACCCTGTCTCTTAAAAAAAAAAAGAGAGAGAAGAGGAGAAAAGAGACAGTAGGCCTTAAAAGGTGACATATCATGGCTTACCTTACCTCCCTCTGGGTGTGTTTCACATGGACTCTCTTCTACAGAAGAGGATGATGACGGTTAAATCATTAGCTAAAGGCAGCTGTGGGAATTGATGCTGTGGACTCCAGCTAAAGATGTGTGCCTGGCTCATTACACATCGAGGAGAGTGCTATTGTGATTCCTGTTGTTCTGGTAAGGAAACCAAGTGTTAGAGAGGTTAAATAACTTGCTGTAAATCACACAACTAGTAATTTTCAGGTCCAGGAATTGAGCTCACATCTCTCAGAATTAATTGTTCTGTCTTTGACTCCATACTGCCTTCAGAGAAGTTATTGGAAGAAAGTCGGGGATGGCAGCAATACTGCACCAGGAATCAATGTGAGAAGAAAATAGCAACAGGTCAAAAATGGTAGCATTTTGTGGGGCCCAGTGATTCCCTAAACCCATTTTCAAGGCCAACTTAATGAGTGGGTAGCAGTGGTCTCCAGCTCAGTGACACAGTGCCTCAGTGCTCGCTGATTCTGTCTCTCTCTCCTCCCCGCCCCACCCCCAGGAGGAAGCTTTTTTGAGTCAAACCTGGAGAATGAAGGAAGCATTTCTGGCAGTGATTCAACATTTTATAGACAATCAGAAGGTAAAATTGCTTAAGAGTTTATAATTACTGGGAAGTTGGGGGAATAGAAACACTTTGAGATACTGTCAGGGCCTCCCAGTCGCATTGCTATCCCTGAATGCAACTATTCATTGCTATGTGCGAGACTCCATGGGTCTTCTTATTGCCCATTGTGTAAATGCATCATAAGAAATAGGTGAGTATATCCAAGTGTGGCCGACAGAACTGCGTTCACTACCCAGCTGCGTGATACTTTGCAATCCACTAGTGAATGTTCTTCTGGAGTTGGACATAACAATAAATCCACTCATGCATCTCGTATTAAAATATTCCTATAAATAATGTATCATTTACTGATTAACTGCTACTCTTCTTATATCAATATAATAGTGTCCTTTGAGCAGTGGTTGAAAGCAAAACAAACTTCCCATTTCAAGTAAAACCTTGTTCATCACTTCAGCTCTTCCCTGGAGCACTGGACGTCGATAACCAGTGCTTCCTAAATCGCTCTCCTCCCGTGGCCCCCGCGCTTGTCTGCATGCTTTCTGTTCTCTTTTGGGGTGCTGTGATGGTTAATTTTAATGTGTCAGCTTGACTGGATGAAGGGATCCCAGATTACTGGTAAAACATCATTTCTGAATGTGTCTGTGAGGATATTTCCGGAAGAAAATAGCATTCGAATCATAGACTGTAAAGAAAATCCACTCTCACCAGTGTGGGCAGGCATCATCCAATCTACCGAAGGCCCAGATAGAACAAAAAGATGGAGGAAGGGCAAATTTGCTGTCCCTCCTCTGGAGGTGACACATCCATCTTATTTGACCTTCAGATATCAGAGCTCTGATCTTGGGCCTTAGGACGCCAAGACATAAACCAGTGGCTCCCCCATTTCTTAGATCTTCAGACTTGTACTGAGTTATGCCACCTGCTCTTCAGAGTCTCCAGCTTGCACACAGCGTATCAGGGGACCTCTTGGCCTCCATGATCACATGAGCCAATTCCTACAGTAGATCTTCTCTTATGTATCTATATATCTGTGTGTGTGTGTGTGTGCGTGTGTGTGTGTGTGTGTCTGTGTATAGACAGAGAGAGACAGTGAGAGCGAGCACAACTATTGGTTACGTGTCTCTGGAGAACCCTAACTAATGCAGGTGCCTTCTCATGAGGGCTCTGTCCTGTGTTATCCTTGCTGCCTACAGCTTCTCCACAGGATACCACACACCATCGTATGGCCTCAGTGCACCTCCATTTGCTGCTGAGCCTAAAATGCCCAGCCTTGATTTCAGCCCAGAGCTCTAGACTGAGATTTCTAATGGTTGGCCATTGGCACCTGAAGATCCTATATGATTCTTAACCTAAGCATGTCCTACTCAAGGTCCTCAGCCACTTAGGTCCAACAGCAAAAGTTATCTTGCCTCAGTCCCTCTCCCAACTTCCACCAGGCCTCTCAAGTACCTATCAGCTCTGTTTCCAGTATTATCATTTTTTTTTCATTCTGAAGTCCATGACCTAAGCACCTCCCTCCTCAAAAATCTCCTGTATTAGTGTTAATTTTGGTGATCATCTGTATCTCAAGGTTCTCCAGTAGGAGACACGTATGTATGTATGTACACACACACACACACACACACACACACACACACATATTCATTTTAAGGAATTGGTTCATGCAATTATGGGGACCCAGCAAGCCTGAAATCTATAGGGTAGGGCAGCAGGCTAAAAACTCAGGCAGGAATTGATGCTGCAGTCTTGAGGCTGGATTTCATCTCTGGGAAACCTCAGCTTTTACTCTTAAGGCCTTTCAACTGATTGGATGAGACCCACCCACATCATCAAGGGTAACCCTTACATAAAGTCAACTGATTATAGAGGTTAACCACATCTACAAAATAACCTTCAGAGCAACACTTAGTGTTAGATTAGTGTTTGATAATTGGGCACTAAAGCCTAGCCATGTTGACACATAAAACTAACCATCCCACCATCTAACTGGTCTTCTGAACTTTAACTACCTGCCTTCTTAGCTTTGCTCTGCAGCTCCACCCATTTTTCTCCCTGGAACAATGACTTGAGCCTTCAGTTTTCAGCCAGTGTTCCACATCATTCTCATCCAAAAATCATAAATAAGCATGGCATCCAAAGCCTTTCTAGGTGTGGCCCCAGGTGCTTACTTTCCAGAGACCTCTGGAACTTGGAGACCATTCCTGTCACGGGGATGTTAGGCATGCCTCTTACTTACTTATGTAAGTGATTACTTACATACCTAATCACCCAGTAGCTTGGAAAGCCATGAGAACAGGGACTCGGCTTGTCCATCAGAGTCTAGCACACAGGAAGTCCTCCGTAAACGTTTGTTTGAGTCAATGAAAATTTGTGAACTTCTTCTGTGAAAAAATGCATTGATAGCTATCTCGAAGAAGAGAAACGAGAGACACGGTGTCTATCTCCAGGGAGCACTTAGTGTAATGACAACTTAGATTTTATGGGATCTAGTTATCAAAACGTTGGGAAAACTGTATGTTCAATCAGCCACCAGCAGTGTGCAGAGCCCCAGGTTGGGTTACCTCTACATGGCTCTGTCATGACTGTCATGGCCATTCTGCCGTGTCCTCATCAGCAGTCTAGATCACTTTGACCTTAACTGGGTTGGTTTTAGAGATTTTATTATGTTTGTCAAGTGCCATTTTCTGTCCACGTTTGCATCTTTATGAGTCTAAGAAACTTGAATTATTTTTTTAATTGAGTGAGTGATTAATTAATGAATTGCTATATTTACACCCTCATTCCACAAAGAATTTTCTGCAGCTTATAGGAGATTTGCATGTGTTAAAGAATGCATGACTAGAGATTATAAATGGAATGGGAGGTTGAAATTGGGGAAAAGGAGACCCAGGTATCCAGCCCTTGTGTACCTGTATTCCTGCATCTGTTGTGATTTGGACTTCTGGAGCAAACTAAGAGAGGGATAATAGAAATTCTGACAAGGAAGAAGCTAAAATCTAATAGCTCAAGGGAAGCTGAACACTTCTAAGCACTTAGCTCCAAAAAGAATTTTGTCACCTGGGGAAATCCTTTGATCTGGAGATACTTTCTCCCATTTTTTGCTATATGTAAAAAAACAGAATGTGTTCACTAAAAATACGATAGCACTATGTTTTAAAATCATGTCAGCTTGTATTCATCTCAGTTTCATGGTTAAAATCAAGGGTTTTGGAGACTGAGTACTGAATTCAAATATTAATACTCTTACTGTCTTGCTGTGTGACCTTGGGCAAGTTATTTAAGCACTCTGTGCTTCAAAAAATTTACCATCTGTAAAACGGCAGCTCCTTACTGAACTGTTGTCAAGATTAATTGTGATCATGTATGTGAAACTCTTGGCCTATGGCCTGGCATGTGGTCGAACTCTGTGAGGTTGGCCAGTGTTGTTGTTATTGATACTGTTTATAGTCTAAAAAACTCTTCCATAGATTTTGTATTTGCATTAAATTACAGGCACATCCTAGTGCCCTTAGGACATTTAATAACTTTTATCCCCATGATCACAATGAAACATTATATGCACAAAATAAAACATGATTTTTATCTGGGAAAGTAGATGAAGATCTATTATTTCCTTATATTAAGCCCTTTTGTTCAGTCATCTTTACTCTGTGTGCTTGGACTGGTGCTTAGTGTTAGGATACAACAATGAATATGATCAATTCTTGCTCTCTGAAAATGACCTATGGGAAGGGGACAGGGGAGGGGCCTTTCTGGCTCCCATGAAAGCAAGCCCAGAACCTTGGGTGGACATCCAGGGAGGGGCGGAAGGGGTCTGAGATTTTTTAGAGGAGGAACCCTTAGGCCAAGGATTGGGGTCCCCAGGAACCAGCTCAGTCATGGGTCAGGAGACCAGAGGGAGGAGGAATGGGATGAGAGTTGTGCAGAGAGAGGTGGCGGCAGCAGAAGGAGGCACGGGAGGAGTATTGAGGCAGGTGGGCAGGGTGAGGGACTCGTGTGCCGACGAAGCGGTTTGGAACTTGCTAACCTAGACCCCCTGAAGGATTTAAGCAGGGGAGCTCAAAGCGGAACGATCATTTTACTGGTCATTTCCTTTTAGAAAGTGCTCTGTGTTCTGTTTCCTGTCTAGGACACAGTGTGATGGACACCTTGGCTGTGGCCCTGCGGGTAGCTGAAGAGGCCATCGAGGAAGCAATTTCCAAAGCAGAAGCCTATGGGGACAGCCTGGTAGGGCCTCCCCTGCTCCTCTCTGGGGGAGGTGTGGGTCGGGGTCCTGGCCACGAGGAGAAAGTGCCAGATGTAAGGAAATCAGTGTCCCAACAGCCTGGACTAGGGCAGTGCCTGACCTCCTTCTGCATTTGTGGGCAGGACTCTCCCAAGAAAGCGATTGCCAAGGCCCCCCACACCCACCTAAACACCTGGCCATTCTCTTCCCTCTGCAGGACAAGCAAAATGAGGCCAGTTACCTGCGGGACCACAAGGAGGAGCTAACTGAGGAGCTGGCCACAGCCATCTTGCAGAAGGTAGGTGGGCCCCAGAGCAGGGCCCGGAGTGAACTGCAGAGCGAACGTGGGGAATGTCCTCTGCACAGTTTCCCCTCACTTTCACCTTTGTGCTCTGAGGGCCGATGCAGAGGGACTGCATTGCACTGCAGATTCTGAGCAGTTTGAATGCGGCCGCCTCCAGGATTGAGCTAGTGGGTGGGGACTCAGGACCTGTCAGCACTGAGCAGGCTGCTCTTTGGCTTCCTGTCTCCTGGGCTGTGTGCGTGTGTGTAACACTTCCCAGATAGCCTCTTGCTGAAGAAGCTTTGCAGTCTGCCACCTCCATGCCCTATGCTGTCCCCGACACAGTGTACCAGTTAATTACTGCTGAGAAACCAACCACCCAAAACCTCTGTGGCTTTAAACAAGGATCTCTTTGTCTTCCACAACCAGTTCTCAGACACCAACTGAGAACTGAAATTCAATCCCTTTCTGATTACTAACTACCTGGCGTTAGCGCAGACCCCACAAGTTAAGGGCTCAGTCCCACAAGACTGTCCCAACAACGGATGCCAGCCACAAGTCTCAGGGATCCCCAGGTCACCACACTTCTGCCTGGCCCACTACAAATTCAGGGGCTCCCACGACTCCAGACCTTCAGGTTCGATAATTTGCTGGAACAACTCATAGAAACTCAGGAAAGCACCTTACTTTCAGTCACCAGTTTAATATTGATAACTTAAATAATAAGTGACTGGGAACGAGAGTCACACTCAGTTCAAGTTTACTAAGGCAAAGTCTGAGGATGCGCCTGGGAAGAGCACAGACCACAAAAGAATCTATGGCCCTGGGCTCTCCACACGGGGATTGGAAACAGGTACTCAAAGGAGACAGGGCACACGTAGGCAGTGAGGCAAATGGTCACCCTCTTGCGGGGCTCTAATCAGTGCTGGGTAAATCTCCACTGCACATAAGGTAAGGCGAACATTCAGAGGGACAAGAGGGAGGAAGTTGGTTATGCAGTCTGCTCAGGGCGGGCGGAGGAGTGACTGGTCTCGTCTGTCCTTGGCCTGCATCTGTGGAGATAAGCTTGTCATCGACACTGTCAGTGTGAAACTTGACAGAAGTCAAGATCAAGAATTTATGTACATTGCAGTCCTAAGGTTATGTTGGCACATGCTTGTTTTCTAGGGGATGTACGAGGTCTATCCGTCTGTCCGGAAAGTATTCAGCCATGTAATATGCAAAATAGAGACATTTATTGAAGAATATACAAGATGCAGGAAACATTGTACGTAGGACAATGACGCCTCAAAGTAGGCATCTTGGGACCTCACACAGTTCTCCCAGCGTCTCTTAACCTAACTGGTACACGTTCAATATTCTCAGGTGCTCTGCTTGATGCAGGCCTTCCAGAACGTGAGTCACTTTCAGCAGATTCTTAACCATCTTTGAGGCATTTGTGCGACACTTTTATTTGCACTGCAGTCATGGCTGTTGCTCTGCTCGCTCAGTCACTTTGAATGCGAAGGCCACACAGCACACAGGCTCACTCGACAGCGTCTAGCGCCCCCTGACTAGCTAGTGAGGGCGTCATTGTTCACGCATGCACGTTCCAGTCCACTCGCCTTGGCTGCCAGGTTACATCGATGTCGTGCAAACTGTTCTCATTATATTAACAATGGCTGGATGCTTTCCGAATAGACCTTGTGTATCTGAAAGGTTTAAGGCTAACAAAGCATTTCCCCATAGCAATCCGTGAGGAAAGCCATGCGGAGAGGCGAAAGGCCTTGTTGTGGAAATCTGGCTTAGGTGTAAAGTCATGGCGCGGGGTCGCGAGATCACAGCTGTCCATTTGGGGAGAGGACAGCAGTGCTGCGTGGCTCAGTTTCCAGGCCCGGTCTCCCCTTTGGCATAATGAGTGTTGGAGGTCCTGAGATTTTATTTTTCCGTCATAATATTCGAAATATGAATGAACAGCCAGGTGGGGAGAGATGCATGGGATAGCAGGGTCTGGAGCAGGGTGTACAGAGCTCCCAAGCCCTCGCTGTGTGCTCCACATCCTGACACATCAGCATGTCCACCAGCCAGGAAGTGCTCTGTGCCTCACTGCTGCGGAGTTTTTATCGAGGCTCCATTAAGTAGGCATGATTGATTAAGTGACTGGGCGTCTGATCGAGCTCACTCTCCAATCCCTCTCCACCTCCCCCAGAGTCAGGGGCTCCATCAGAAAGTTGCAGCTCTCTAATCATGTACTGTACTTGGTTTTTCTGGCAGCCAGCCTTCATCCTAGATGACTTAGAGTTATCTAAGGGCCCCACCTTCAATCACTTCATTAGTGTAACAAAGACACTCCTATTACTCAAATAATTCCAGGCGTTTTCAAAGATCTGTGCCAGGAGTTGGGGTCAAAGACCAATGCAGATGCTCCTGGACTTAAAATAGATGGGGTTGCCTCCGGACAGTAGCCCTATCCTAGGTTGAAAATATTCTAAGTCGAAATGCATTTAATACATCTAACCCCCACCTAGTACATCATAGCTTAGCCTCGCCTGTCTTAAACATGCTCAGAACACATACATTAGCCTACAGCTGGGCAAAATCACCTAACACAAAGACTGTTTTATAATAAAGAGTTTGATACCTCACGTAATTTGTTGAATGCTGTACTGAATGCATCACTTTCCCACCATCGTAAAGTCAAAAAATTGTAAGTTAGGGACCATCTTTATATCTTTTTTATCGTACCACAATTTCTTTCTTGCTCATGCATCTGCAGTAGCTCCACTTCAAGCTGTGGGTTGGGACCAAATCAGCTGCAGCATGTTCACTCCGGGGCCAACTAAGACACATCAGCCACCCATGGCCATGCCAGAAGGCCCAGAGAGCAGGAGGAAGCAAGCAGTGCCTCTCAAGGCCGAGGCTTGCCCCTGGCACACGTTACCCTCCTCATGTGCCATTGGCCGAAGCAAGCCACACAGTGGAGCCTAAAGCCAAGGGCTGGAAAGTACATTCTCCCTGATGGGGAGGGACTGCAAAGTCGCACAACAAAGGGCTATATTCCAGGGAGTGTTGAAAAAATCCAGTCTTCCCTTTTGGTCACAATAATTCACATCCCGTCCACATGCCAGGTATACTCACCCCACCCAAAGACCCCTAAATGTCTGATCTAGTCATGGTTCAAAGTACATTGTATCCAAATCTAGCTGCTTTTCAGCTAGAGATCTGTGAAACTAGCAAACCAATCATCTCCCCCTATATACCCAACATACAGTGTGGGAAGAGAAACAGGGAAGTGGCACTAACCCCACTCACCTGCAGAGAGGAGGCAGGGGAGGCATAGAAGGCCACAGGTTCTCAGCAAGTCTGAAACCCTGCTGGGAAACATGGCCAGGTCCCCACCCTGCCATGGGGATTGTGCCTTGATCAAACGCCAGGTCTGTCCCTGGATGTGGCACCTCAGTTCACTGTTCTCCTTGGCTCTCAGCCTTCTTTTCATCATCCTGTCTGCCCTAAAAGGGCATTGAAGAATATGCCCATCTTGGTGGCTCAGCAGTTTCTTGGCTACTCCTTGCCTGTAGGAAGGTGAGAGCCCAGAGACCTCTGGGCAGATGGAATCAGTAAATCCAAATGGCTGTGCCAGCCCTGCCAGTGGTGCCGACGAGCTGGAGCTGAAGCCATCCCTGATGACTCTTGGCATCTGCCCCCTCGGTGGGCCTTCCAGATGCTTCCTAGAATCGGAACTTACAGCCAGAGACTCTGGGTTTGAGGTCCAGCTCCGCCATTTATGAACTGGGTGAGCCTGTTTTCTCATCTGTGAAATAAGGAGAATTATAGCTTGTACCTCTTGGAATGAAACGAGGTAAAGCATATACGATACCTACCACAGAGAGTCTGACGCATGGTAGACATTAATAAATAGAAGAAGCTGTTACTATCACAGAAGGATTATTTGTAAACTGTAAAATGCTTAGAATGTTCAAGGCTATAGTTGTGCTGTTATAAGGCAGATCTGAAAATGGGCTGGTGTTCTGTTGAAATTAAGCTTTACAGTGGCTGAAAAAATTCCAAAGACGGTCCCAATTAACTCCACATGGCATCTAGAGGCCTCTCCACTAACAGGCTCCCTTTGTCCCCCACAGATCATAAGAAAACAGAAGAGCAAAAGCGAGCAGCAAACGGAAGAAGACCCAGAGTGGCCACAGCCCCAGAGCTGCAGCGCGAAGACAGCAGATGAGGGGACCACAGTCCCCTCAGGAGGCCACGGAGCTTCCGCCACCCTCTGGGTGAGTTCCCGGGCAGTGCTGGGCCAGCCTCCACACAGATGCCCTGCGCATGGCGATCAGAGCCGCTCTCCAGTACAAGAGGGGCTTAAGCATCTGCAGTTGACTCTGGCTGGCGCCCATTGGCCAGCGTGAAGAATTCTAAGGGACAGAGGGAGAGAGATTGAGAGAGAAGGCGAGTGTGAGTGAGAGCAGGAGGGGTGAGAGAGGAGAGACAGAAGCTGAGAGAAAGGAAAACCACAACTGATTATTGATGAATACAGAGGTGGGCTTTTACACAGAGATGAATTTAGGAAAAATCAAGATGTCGATGGGCTGCATTTTTGTATTCATTCTGAGAAGGGTTGTACCGAGTCCTGTGGAGACAGGGACAGCTTTATAAGAGCCATGTGTATTCTTACAACCTAGGTCATTTGCTTGCTTTACTGAAACTAAATGACAGCAACGAAATTGCCACTGCCATTTCAGCCACCAAAATGGTCACATGTGGACATGGTTGGGAAGTCACGATGTGATGCCAACCTTTTTCTCTGTCACCCTGCGTCACAGAGCTTCATGGCCTCCCTGTGGCCCAAAGGTCTGGGGCTGCTTGCAGCTGCAGTAGGGTCCCCAAGTCCACGAAATCCTTCGCTCTTGGCTCACGTCAGCCCTACAGAGGACTAGCAGAGTGCTGGTAAAAGAGCTCCGTGGGCAGGCTCAGCAGGAAACCAAGGGACTGGCCATGGGGGCCCATGTCGGGGCAGGGCGGCACACAGGTGCAGCTCAGCACTGCGAAGGCAGCCTTGGGAAGGCAAGGCTGGGTGCTTACCCCGCTCCCCCGAGGGGCCCAGTGGCCTTTATCCCTAAGAGAGCAGATTGAGAAAAGGGTGTGCACAGCCGCACGCAGCAGACTGCAATTCCAGAAAGGGTGAGCAGCGCCTCACCTGCGTGAACTCCCCATGTCCTCACCAGCCACCAGATGCACGGGGGTGACAAGGAGTATCTGTATGGCTTTATCAGAGATTAAACTTCATTGATTTATCGGCAGAACCTTCCCTTGTCAACATGCTGTCAGCTTGTTTTGCTGCTGCTGTCCTGTGCTCAACACCAAGGAGAACAAAACAAATAGAGGACTCGGTGCCTGCCCTCCAGAACTTTGTAATCTGGTTAGCAAGGCAGGAGGGGATATGGCTAAAACTGGTAAAAAGGAGATAAAAGGAGACTGCATAATTGAGCCTCAGTTGTAAGACTGAGACTGGAAATGGATTTGGAATTTGGAGGAGGGAGGGGCCGTTCCTGCAGCGGGGTCGGGGAAGGATCCTACTGGGTGGTCCTTCAAACAGCCCGCCATTCAGACTGGTCTGTAAATCAGACCTGCCGTTCCTGGGCTCAGGATGCAGGCACACGTCACCTTGCATGTGGGGAGTCTTTCTGAAGTATTTTCTGCACAAAAGGGCAAGATCGGGAGGGCTCCAGGAAGTGGCAATCTGCACAGCACCCCAGACTCAGCCTTGAGCCAAGGGTCAGAGGCAAGAACAGGGAGCTTGATGTATCTCTGCCACTCCTGGGGTGGGATTTGCCCTTGACTAGTTCTGTGACCTTGAACAACAGTTTAATTTCTTGTCTATAAAATAGGGATAATAAGATCTGCCCCAAAGGACGGTTCTGAGGATTCCTTGTGCAGTCAACAGTCTTTATTAAGCTCTTACTGTGTGCAAGGCTAGGTGCTCTGGAAACAGGGTTTCCTGCAGATACAGCAGACTCCACCATAATCTACAGGTGGGACACATCAAAAATAAGTAAACAAGGAAACACAGGGGTACAAATTCCAGTAATTATTATCAGGAGGATGGAGGGGAGGGAGAACTGGGGCGGGTGGAGGCTTGGTCGGGGGACAGTCAGGGAAAGCCTTTCCTAGGAGGTGACGTGAAACTAAGGCTTGAAGGATGAGATTTGGGAGCAGTGAGAGGAAGAGCATTCCTACAGGGGGAAGAGCATGCATGGAGGCTCTGAGCAGGAAGGAACTGATGAGTTCAAGGAAGAGAATAGCCATCACATAGCTGGGGAACAGAGACTGGGGGCACAATGGCAGGTAACCAAATGAGAAGTGGACATAGGCCACTTAGCACCTAGGTTTCATCCCTCAAATGATAGTTATTGTTCTTTCTATTATTACTTTATTTTTGCATTTCAAAATCAAGGTCACGATCATCAAGGTACCTGCTGTGAATTATGAGCTGTGCCTCACCGTGTTTTGGTTAGCTAAGCCCCAGACCCCGAGAGTGGCAGCTCTTGGCATATCACTGCCCCTTGCTCTGATTCACGGGCACCTCACAGCCAGGTGGCGCCAGCTTGCTTCTCTTCCGTTTTCTCACCTCGCCCACCGGAACGTTTCTGTCCACTCACTGCATCTCGGGGCTGCCCTGGTCTTCCTTTACCAGTGGCTGAAAGCTCCTTCCCTGACCTGTCCTACTTCCCCGGGCACTGAAGAGACCTCACTCCCCAGAAACAGCCCTTTCCTGATTTTTCTGTTCATGTCAGCTGATTACAACTCTGCAGAGTAACTAAAGTTCTCATGCAAACCCATGAACAGAGAGGCTTGGAGGATGGGTGGGCTCATCATAGGATGCTTAAGTAATGCTGGCAATAACGGAGGGTTGGCCAGATGTCCACAGTAATAACATCTGGCTGGACCTTTTCTTTCTATAAACTATGTGCAGAGGGCTTTCACACATATTTCTTCATTAGAGCCATGTGAGAGCACCCTGCATTGTCCCCACTTTACAGAGAAGTAAACTGAGGCCTAGTCAGCCGAACCACTGGGACTAAGTGGGTGCCAGGACTAGAATGTGGATCTCTTGGTTCTGAGCGTTTCCTACGCTCTACTGTCTCCTGTTCCCTTGGGAAGTTCTGACCACGGAATGCCTGCTTCCCCCACTGGGTCACTGGGTCTCCTTGTTGTGCATATGGTTCCTCCTGTCTCCTAGAGACCAAACGCTGTCTGTATGTCACTAGAGATGTGGAACCATGGGCTCTTGTACCATGAGTCAGGAGAGTGGGCACAGCAGTGATTATGGGCAATAGTTCCCCTTTCAACAGCAGGACAGCAGAGGTATGTTATCCACACTCCTCAGCCAAGCACTGGCCAAAAGCAGCTTAAAATAAACAGCGATGACCCTTCCCAAGGGAAATCTCCTGCTTGGTTCATCAGCCAAGGAAAGAATTCAGTCCACCTGGGACGCAGGCATGGCCCTGGGCTGTTTCCACTGAAAAAGACGTTTAGAGATACAATCCAGAGTCTCACAGAATTCCCATTTGGTTTGCTAAAACCAATACCTCTCGGGATTTGATTTTCATATCAGAAAATCTGTCTTGCCAAATGCCTGCCTCCTGCACAACGTAACTAATGGCTGCAGCTTTGACATCAACATAAAGAGAACTTAAGCATTTCATACCTATTTTTTTCCTTGAGACAAATAATAGCATTTATTTCTAGATTTTGATATAGAAATAAGGCTTAATGGAAGCCCTTGCCTGGTTCTAAAGTATCTTTTGAATTTCTGATATACAACGCTTGACAAGATATGTCCACCTTCCCTAGGCTTGAATCTACTTTTGTGGGAAGGGGGTGGGAGAGAACCATGAGGCTGTAGTTTGGAAAAACCCTGTAAAGGATACCGATGTACCCACTCCCTTGGGTGAGCACCTCTCCTGGCAAAACACTGTAACCATCCAGATCATGTGTTTGGTGGGGGTATAGGTATCTCACAGAAGGGACAATAGCATCAGCTGACTCCTATTACTGCGAGCTTCACCTTTAACTTGGACATTTGATCAGGGAGGTCCCCTCCTATGCCCTCCCTGTAAGTTCACACCATCCCATGGTTTCTAATATGTAAACAGCATATTTTTGTCAACAATATCAGGCAAGAAAAAGTACATGCTTTATCTTCCTCCATCCAGACTTACACTCACAGGAAGCTTCCCCAAGTAAAACAGCCTGCATCTGGGAATAAAGAGGAATCCATTACGTGCCCAGCTGGGTCCCTGGCATGGTGTGCCCCTTTGAGAAGGCAGTATTATTGCCCCTTCATGCTTGTCAGTGCTCACGTACGCTCTGGATTTTCCACAGCTCAGCACTGGGGGAGTGGTGGGCACCCTGCGGACGTGGGGCCATGGCCAAATGATGGCAGAATGCATCGATTTGTGGGGATTTAGTCAAGGCCTGGGCTTGAACCCTTCCCTTCTGGTTCTCAGGATACCTGGGAAGGAAGGAGAATGTAATGATTAAGGTCCCAGCAAAAACACTGGGACCCACACCCTTGTTAATGACCATTTGTAGCTCCTGGCTTAGTTTAAAGACAAGGACTGTGATTAGAGCTTTTAAAAAACATCATCTGGATGGAGAGTTTGAACATTACTAAACCTTCCATGATAAAAACGTGCTGAGTCTTGATTAGTTGGCTCGTGCAGAAAGGCCTGTACCAAGTCCTAGCTGTTCTGGGGACAAAGGCCACCCACCAGTGTCTGAGGTGGCGAAACTGACTTTCTCCTCCATCCCTGTTGGCCGCAGGAATCCGTATTTAACAGAGAAATGGGAAAAACCGAGGTAACTCGCAGACCCTACACTGACCAGCCTGGGAAGATGAGCCGTAGATACCCCAAGAGGGATGTCCCCAAGAGGGAACAACCTGGGCCCTCCTCGTGCCCTGACCTCTTTCCCACCCCTTTTCATCCTCTCCTCCTTTGTCCTCGTCTGTCCTGCTGCGCTCCTCTCCCACCTTCACACCTCCATTTGGGGTGATTCCCTGTGTCTGGACCCCCAGAAGCACTGGCCTGACTTCCCTTGTCCAGGGCCCCCGGCCCCTCCCCTCTCACCAGCACCACAGCAGGGCCATCACATCTGGTAGGCAAGGCTGGCTTTCTCGGATGCTCCCTGCAACGTGGCCGGGCACACTGCCCACCTGTGTGGGCTGAGCTGATGCCTTACCTGGCCCTGGTCCCCTGTGATGAAAGAGCCTATGCTGGGACAGTGGACCAGGATTTCATACCTCTGGTCCAGGAGTTAGGTCCAGGAATCAATTTCAGGTCCAGGAGTTAGGACCTGAAAGGGAATGACCCTGGCCAAAGCCACCATGTGGCACCCCTCCAGGAGCCCCCATTCACACCGAATGGAATGCTAGTGGTGCCCTGGGGCTGTGCGGCGTGATGGCCACGGCTCTGGCTGCTGCTGAGGTCCGTGTGGGGAAGGAACAGGAGCAACTTGGTTAATGAACAGTGCCATGTTTGCCCATCACATTATTTCTATTCCTCGCTATAACATGGGGATGCAGGTATTATTAGACCCGTTTTATAGTGAAGAAACAGAGACTAAAGAATTAACATAACTTGCCTAAGGTCACACGGCTAGTGACTGGTGGGGCCAGGTTTTGAATATCTCTGTCCTGCTCCAAAACCCTTGATCTTGCTTCTTCCTCTATAAAATGAGACCAGTGGGCTCAGTGATCTCCAAGGTCCTTTTCAGCTCAGAATTTCTGGGCCTGAACTGTCTAATACAGTGGCCACAAGTGACTATTTAATTAAAATTAAATAAAATTTAAAATCCAGTTCTTTGGTCGCACTGGCCACATTTCAAGTGCTCAGTAGCACCTGTGCCTGGTGGTGTCTGTATTAGACAGGGCAGACATAGAACATTTCCGTCATCCAGAAAGCTGGATTGCATAGCACTGGTTTAGGGTTTCGATAAAGAAGAAGAAATGAACGGAGGACATAAAGGCAGGAATACGCATGGACACTGGCCGGAGCCTGGACACAAACCAGCAGGCTGAGTGTCGGTGCTCGGGGACGTCAGAGAATGTAGCTCTCCCGCCTGCCCCCAGCTGTTCTCACCCTAGGCGTTTAGCCACATCCCTGCCGAGCCCCACTCCAAGGGTCCTGCCGCAGGGCGTGTGGGCAGAACCTGGGCATCCATATTCCCACCAGAAGCTCCCAGAGGATACCGATAGGCCGCCAGCCTTAAGGATGACTCTTGAAACAAGATCCCGGACCTGTGGCCTCCTGGTAGGGCTTCCTATTTTTCCTTCAGTTCTCCCATGGCCTGGACACCTCTGGCTCAGGAAGTAACTGTGCAGAAGCCCCAAACCCTACAGGCCCCACTGCTGAGACTTAACCGTGAAGCCCAGATTTAATTCATCCCCAGCCAGGTTTCTCATCTATTCTCTTGAAAGAAAATTCTGTGTGATTATTCCCTTTTTAATATCCTCCCTCACTGTGTGGCTCTCTGCCAGTGGGGGGGGTCAATACATCCTGCCTTTCAAAGCTTTAAGAGGCAATATCTTAAAAGGCACCAGTGCAGGGGTTATAATTCATTTAATGCCTCTTTGGGTGCATGCGTATAAAAAGGCATCTTCGTAATAATATGGTGATGCTATTGATAATAGTGATAATGATTATTATCAATCACCAGGGGCCAGACAGTCATTCTGTGCCTGGTGACCAAGATGAATCTCTGTCTGACTTTTTCTCTGTTCTGTCTCTGGTCGCTTCCTACTTTCCTCAGCCTTTTCTCTTTGTGTCTCTATCATTTCCTCCCTCACATTCCCTCTCTCCTTTGAATGGCCATGGAACAGAACTAAAGTACTTTTTTTCATTGCTATGATCATGGGATTGAATATAATGCCTATGTCTGACCCCTAAACACCCAAAGCAAAGCTGTGGTTTATGCATATGACCACTCTTACTGATTTGCCCCCAAATCCTTGATACTAAAAGCATTCTCTCCCTGGTTTATACTGTGAGCTCTTCGAGAGCAAAGACTGTTTGGAAGCCATGGTGGGTGCCTGCAGGAGCCTGTCCTGTTGGCAGCGATGATAATCAGAGCAATCGTAGCAACAGTCCATCATTCCGGGAGATACAGGTAGAACACGCTGCTGCCGCCCGCATGGGCGATGCAGCGACTGCAAAGGGAGGTATAACAAAGATAACTGACGATTGCACTGGGTGTTTCACCCAGAGCTTCAGAGCCAGCTGGTTCAGGGGCGAGTCCTGCTGGGTTGGAGCAGATTGTTCCTAGACTTTCAGCAAACCATCAGGCACACACCAAGGGAGCATGGAGGAGCATCGACCTGGAGCCAGACAGACCTGAGCCCACCCCTGCCTCTGCCCCTTGACCACTCATGTGCTTTGGGCAAGTTATTCGGCCCTGACTCAGTTTACTCATGTGTGCTCAATCAGATGAGAGAGGACATGTTGCACTGGCTCAGCCGGAAGGCTTAGTGAAGGGTCTTACTTTGGCTAATATTTATTGAGTGCTTTCTCTGTACCATACATGGTAGCTGGTGCCCTAACATGAGGAAACTGAGGCTTAGAACAGCTGAAGTTCCCCCAGGATCCCACACAGCAAGAGGAGGAGGAGCTGGCATTGACCCACTACCTAACATATCATCCATTAGTTGATGCCTAAAGAATAAAGGGGCAGGGCCTATCTGAAATCTCAAATCCTCAAGTCCGTCTGTGCAAGCCATTACTGACATGCTAACATTCCCGGATCTGTGGACTCCTGGACCATGCAGCCTCCTTGCATAGATGGGCAGACACTGGATCTCAGGCCAGCCCTTCCAGATGTTACCAGCCCTGCTTTTTCTATGGACCTTAGACTGGGTAAGACAAGTAGAGGCTGTGGGTGGGAAAGAAAGGGTGGGCATAGAGGACTCAGCCAGGGTAATAAGCAAATAATTCGAGTAATCCTGTCACTTCCCAGAGTGATAGAAATTGAACTAGCTGGGGAGGAAAAGCATTGTTGTGGCGCCATCTGCTGGGCATGTGTTCATTGCAGTGAATTTGTGGCAAAGCCAAGTGTGGGTCTCAGACCTGTGGCTTTTCCACCCTGGCTGGAGACTGGGACCTGTTGGAGACAGTTTTGTGGGGCCTTTTGTGATAGTCGTGCTGTAGGGAGTTTTTTGTAGTGTGAAACAATGGTTTGCCTGAAACAGATTACAAAAGCCTGGCATCCCCAACTGTCTTGTGAAAAACACAGAACAATCTTCCCTGTTGGGACAGAGACGAACTTGGCTTTTGTAGGGGATGGGGGAGCATTTTTGTCCCGTAAAAATGGACCCCAGTCACCACATGTACACACATAAAATACAATTTGAGGCACTGCAAAATGAAATATTATATATTATTTATTTCCCTTTTTTTAAATTTGTATTTAGTGATTTACAGTGAGAAATTTGTAGGTTTTTTTAAAAAAAAAAATCAGAGCATAGCAAATGGGGTCTGGAAGGCTGCAGTAATACTGCATCTGGCAACTAGGCTGTCAGCTGTGGAAGGGCTGGAATGGGGTCTTACATCCTGCGAATGTAGTCACAAACATGCAACTGAGGATCGCATGCGAAAGGCCATCCCTGCATTCATGGAGCTCATGGTCAGTGCACCGCTGTAACAGAGTGTGAGATCCGTGTGATCACACAGGAGGAGAAGCCTTGCTGAGTCCAGGGCAGGAGCAGCACCAATGCATGGGGGTTTGCCATAGAAGGAAGTTTTCCTTAATTTTTCACTTGCCAGTTGACCACCAACCTCAGTCTCTGTCCTCTCTGAAAGTTGCTTATTATCTTTCAAAAGTTTAGCAAAATCACAGATGGCTCTCTGAATACCTGACCCTGTGAAAATCTCAGTTGTTGTCAAGGTGCATCATCAAAACTGTTCTGGACTCTTGGGACAGGGTCAGTGCCTGGTGTGCCCTCAGGATGAAGGAGGTGACACTTGGCTGAAAGCCACTTAACATGTGTGTTAGCTTGGCTCTCCTCCAAGTAAACTTGCTCTCCAGGATGTAAGTGGAGATAACAGTGGGGCTTCTTTTTATTTCTTTCTCTTACTCCCCAATTTTATCAAAGAAATTAGTTAAAAAAAAAAAAAGGAAAAATTTTAGGCACTTCTGAAAATCCATCCATTCACTCCATAGCAAACATTCATTGATTTTTTTCAATTCTGTACCAGTTACTGTGCCAGGGCTGGGGATGTCACCATTTGCAGGACATTTACTGCCCTTGATTGCTGCACAGTCTGGTGGGGACCCTAGGCCAGAAAACGGATGCTTGCAATAGAGTAAAGCACAGCCCATGTAAACATAGAGAAGCCCAGGACCCCAGCCCAGCCTGGGGGAAGGAGCCGTTGATGGGTTTCCCACAGGTCATGGCCTGGTTGAACTGAATCCTATCAACACACAGAGTCTTATCGAATTGACAAGATGAGGGGAGCTCACCAACGTTGGGCTGTACCATCCTATGACCACCTCATTGAAAGGCAGGTCTGGAGGCCCATCTTGTTCTCTTTACTGGATTTGAAGGTTGGGAGTCAGGTTTTGACCCCTGGTATACAGCTTACAGGGTTCCATATTTGTTCTATAAGCCCGTCTTCCTCCTAGATCGCCCCAAGGTCTTGTGGGGATTGGAGCAGGAAGAGAGGTTTCCTACGGCTCTTTCTGGACCTGAACTGGCCTGCACCAACACACAAAATGTGCCCAACGCCCTGGTCTGGCCTGCTGGCCTTTGATCCTCACCTGTCTCTGTGTCTTTTTTCAGACCGATTAAGAGTCCTTAGGGGACAAGGCAGCTGAGTGCATCATCCTCTCGCCAAACTCCAACTGTAAGGCTCAGTGATGTCACTCAAATATCTTGTGCTAGTTTTTGCTTTCTTTGTTATTCTCCCACACCATTTTTTTATTTTTAAATTTCAGAATATTATGGGGGTACAAACATTTCGATTACATATATTGCCTTTGCATCACCCAACCCAGAGCTACAAGCATGTTCTTTCCCCAGATAGTGCACTCCGCACCCATTAGTTGTGAGTTTACCCATCCCTTCCATGCCCCTCTCTAGAAGGAAATGTTGGGAAAATTCTTACACCATCTTTTTAAGGTACCATTTATCTTACAGTTTACCGTGAGTGCAGGGCATGGTTAAGTAT